>OX411783.1:17239748-17244445 GCA_948252455.1 Acleris cristana
TAGGTTAGGTTAGGTTAGGTTAGGTTAGGTTAGGTTAGGTTAGGTTAGGTTAGGTTAGGTTAGGTTAGGTTAGGTTAGGTTAGGTTAGGTTAGGTTAGGTTAGGTTAGGTTAGGTTAGGTTAGGTTAGGTTAGGTTAGGTTAGGTTAGGTTAGGTTAGGTTAGGTTAGGTTAGGTTAGGTTAGGTTAGGTTAGGTTAGGTTAGGTTAGGTTAGGTTAGGTTAGGTTAGGTTAGGTTAGGTTAGGTTAGGTTAGGTTAGGTTAGGTTAGGTTAGGTTAGGTTAGGTTAGGTTAGGTTAGGTTAGGTTAGGTTAGGTTAGGTTAGGTTAGGTTAGGTTAGGTTAGGTTAGGTTAGGTTAGGTTAGGTTAGGTTAGGTTAGGTTAGGTTAGGTTAGGTTAGGTTAGGTTAGGTTAGGTTAGGTTAGGTTAGGTTAGGTTAGGTTAGGTTAGGTTAGGTTAGGTTAGGTTAGGTTAGGTTAGGTTAGGTTAGGTTAGGTTAGGTTAGGTTAGGTTAGGTTAGGTTAGGTTAGGTTAGGTTAGGTTAGGTTAGGTTAGGTTAGGTTAGGTTAGGTTAGGTTAGGTTAGGTTAGGTTAGGTTAGGTTAGGTTAGGTTAGGTTAGGTTAGGTTAGGTTAGGTTAGGTTAGGTTAGGTTAGGTTAGGTTAGGTTAGGTTAGGTTAGGTTAGGTTAGGTTAGGTTAGGTTAGGTTAGGTTAGGTTAGGTTAGGTTAGGTTAGGTTAGGTTAGGTTAGGTTAGGTTAGGTTAGGTTAGGTTAGGTTAGGTTAGGTTAGGTTAGGTTAGGTTAGGTTAGGTTAGGTTAGGTTAGGTTAGGTTAGGTTAGGTTAGGTTAGGTTAGGTTAGGTTAGGTTAGGTTAGGTTAGGTTAGGTTAGGTTAGGTTAGGTTAGGTTAGGTTAGGTTAGGTTAGGTTAGGTTAGGTTAGGTTAGGTTAGGTTAGGTTAGGTTAGGTTAGGTTAGGTTAGGTTAGGTTAGGTTAGGTTAGGTTAGGTTAGGTTAGGTTAGGTTAGGTTAGGTTAGGTTAGGTTAGGTTAGGTTAGGTTAGGTTAGGTTAGGTTAGGTTAGGTTAGGTTAGGTTAGGTTAGGTTAGGTTAGGTTAGGTTAGGTTAGGTTAGGTTAGGTTAGGTTAGGTTAGGTTAGGTTAGGTTAGGTTAGGTTAGGTTAGGTTAGGTTAGGTTAGGTTAGGTTAGGTTAGGTTAGGTTAGGTTAGGTTAGGTTAGGTTAGGTTAGGTTAGGTTAGGTTAGGTTAGGTTAGGTTAGGTTAGGTTAGGTTAGGTTAGGTTAGGTTAGGTTAGGTTAGGTTAGGTTAGGTTAGGTTAGGTTAGGTTAGGTTAGGTTAGGTTAGGTTAGGTTAGGTTAGGTTAGGTTAGGTTAGGTTAGGTTAGGTTAGGTTAGGTTAGGTTAGGTTAGGTTAGGTTAGGTTAGGTTAGGTTAGGTTAGGTTAGGTTAGGTTAGGTTAGGTTAGGTTAGGTTAGGTTAGGTTAGGTTAGGTTAGGTTAGGTTAGGTTAGGTTAGGTTAGGTTAGGTTAGGTTAGGTTAGGTTAGGTTAGGTTAGGTTAGGTTAGGTTAGGTTAGGTTAGGTTAGGTTAGGTTAGGTTAGGTTAGGTTAGGTTAGGTTAGGTTAGGTTAGGTTAGGTTAGGTTAGGTTAGGTTAGGTTAGGTTAGGTTAGGTTAGGTTAGGTTAGGTTAGGTTAGGTTAGGTTAGGTTAGGTTAGGTTAGGTTAGGTTAGGTTAGGTTAGGTTAGGTTAGGTTAGGTTAGGTTAGGTTAGGTTAGGTTAGGTTAGGTTAGGTTAGGTTAGGTTAGGTTAGGTTAGGTTAGGTTAGGTTAGGTTAGGTTAGGTTAGGTTAGGTTAGGTTAGGTTAGGTTAGGTTAGGTTAGGTTAGGTTAGGTTAGGTTAGGTTAGGTTAGGTTAGGTTAGGTTAGGTTAGGTTAGGTTAGGTTAGGTTAGGTTAGGTTAGGTTAGGTTAGGTTAGGTTAGGTTAGGTTAGGTTAGGTTAGGTTAGGTTAGGTTAGGTTAGGTTAGGTTAGGTTAGGTTAGGTTAGGTTAGGTTAGGTTAGGTTAGGTTAGGTTAGGTTAGGTTAGGTTAGGTTAGGTTAGGTTAGGTTAGGTTAGGTTAGGTTAGGTTAGGTTAGGTTAGGTTAGGTTAGGTTAGGTTAGGTTAGGTTAGGTTAGGTTAGGTTAGGTTAGGTTAGGTTAGGTTAGGTTAGGTTAGGTTAGGTTAGGTTAGGTTAGGTTAGGTTAGGTTAGGTTAGGTTAGGTTAGGTTAGGTTAGGTTAGGTTAGGTTAGGTTAGGTTAGGTTAGGTTAGGTTAGGTTAGGTTAGGTTAGGTTAGGTTAGGTTAGGTTAGGTTAGGTTAGGTTAGGTTAGGTTAGGTTAGGTTAGGTTAGGTTAGGTTAGGTTAGGTTAGGTTAGGTTAGGTTAGGTTAGGTTAGGTTAGGTTAGGTTAGGTTAGGTTAGGTTAGGTTAGGTTAGGTTAGGTTAGGTTAGGTTAGGTTAGGTTAGGTTAGGTTAGGTTAGGTTAGGTTAGGTTAGGTTAGGTTAGGTTAGGTTAGGTTAGGTTAGGTTAGGTTAGGTTAGGTTAGGTTAGGTTAGGTTAGGTTAGGTTAGGTTAGGTTAGGTTAGGTTAGGTTAGGTTAGGTTAGGTTAGGTTAGGTTAGGTTAGGTTAGGTTAGGTTAGGTTAGGTTAGGTTAGGTTAGGTTAGGTTAGGTTAGGTTAGGTTAGGTTAGGTTAGGTTAGGTTAGGTTAGGTTAGGTTAGGTTAGGTTAGGTTAGGTTAGGTTAGGTTAGGTTAGGTTAGGTTAGGTTAGGTTAGGTTAGGTTAGGTTAGGTTAGGTTAGGTTAGGTTAGGTTAGGTTAGGTTAGGTTAGGTTAGGTTAGGTTAGGTTAGGTTAGGTTAGGTTAGGTTAGGTTAGGTTAGGTTAGGTTAGGTTAGGTTAGGTTAGGTTAGGTTAGGTTAGGTTAGGTTAGGTTAGGTTAGGTTAGGTTAGGTTAGGTTAGGTTAGGTTAGGTTAGGTTAGGTTAGGTTAGGTTAGGTTAGGTTAGGTTAGGTTAGGTTAGGTTAGGTTAGGTTAGGTTAGGTTAGGTTAGGTTAGGTTAGGTTAGGTTAGGTTAGGTTAGGTTAGGTTAGGTTAGGTTAGGTTAGGTTAGGTTAGGTTAGGTTAGGTTAGGTTAGGTTAGGTTAGGTTAGGTTAGGTTAGGTTAGGTTAGGTTAGGTTAGGTTAGGTTAGGTTAGGTTAGGTTAGGTTAGGTTAGGTTAGGTTAGGTTAGGTTAGGTTAGGTTAGGTTAGGTTAGGTTAGGTTAGGTTAGGTTAGGTTAGGTTAGGTTAGGTTAGGTTAGGTTAGGTTAGGTTAGGTTAGGTTAGGTTAGGTTAGGTTAGGTTAGGTTAGGTTAGGTTAGGTTAGGTTAGGTTAGGTTAGGTTAGGTTAGGTTAGGTTAGGTTAGGTTAGGTTAGGTTAGGTTAGGTTAGGTTAGGTTAGGTTAGGTTAGGTTAGGTTAGGTTAGGTTAGGTTAGGTTAGGTTAGGTTAGGTTAGGTTAGGTTAGGTTAGGTTAGGTTAGGTTAGGTTAGGTTAGGTTAGGTTAGGTTAGGTTAGGTTAGGTTAGGTTAGGTTAGGTTAGGTTAGGTTAGGTTAGGTTAGGTTAGGTTAGGTTAGGTTAGGTTAGGTTAGGTTAGGTTAGGTTAGGTTAGGTTAGGTTAGGTTAGGTTAGGTTAGGTTAGGTTAGGTTAGGTTAGGTTAGGTTAGGTTAGGTTAGGTTAGGTTAGGTTAGGTTAGGTTAGGTTAGGTTAGGTTAGGTTAGGTTAGGTTAGGTTAGGTTAGGTTAGGTTAGGTTAGGTTAGGTTAGGTTAGGTTAGGTTAGGTTAGGTTAGGTTAGGTTAGGTTAGGTTAGGTTAGGTTAGGTTAGGTTAGGTTAGGTTAGGTTAGGTTAGGTTAGGTTAGGTTAGGTTAGGTTAGGTTAGGTTAGGTTAGGTTAGGTTAGGTTAGGTTAGGTTAGGTTAGGTTAGGTTAGGTTAGGTTAGGTTAGGTTAGGTTAGGTTAGGTTAGGTTAGGTTAGGTTAGGTTAGGTTAGGTTAGGTTAGGTTAGGTTAGGTTAGGTTAGGTTAGGTTAGGTTAGGTTAGGTTAGGTTAGGTTAGGTTAGGTTAGGTTAGGTTAGGTTAGGTTAGGTTAGGTTAGGTTAGGTTAGGTTAGGTTAGGTTAGGTTAGGTTAGGTTAGGTTAGGTTAGGTTAGGTTAGGTTAGGTTAGGTTAGGTTAGGTTAGGTTAGGTTAGGTTAGGTTAGGTTAGGTTAGGTTAGGTTAGGTTAGGTTAGGTTAGGTTAGGTTAGGTTAGGTTAGGTTAGGTTAGGTTAGGTTAGGTTAGGTTAGGTTAGGTTAGGTTAGGTTAGGTTAGGTTAGGTTAGGTTAGGTTAGGTTAGGTTAGGTTAGGTTAGGTTAGGTTAGGTTAGGTTAGGTTAGGTTAGGTTAGGTTAGGTTAGGTTAGGTTAGGTTAGGTTAGGTTAGGTTAGGTTAGGTTAGGTTAGGTTAGGTTAGGTTAGGTTAGGTTAGGTTAGGTTAGGTTAGGTTAGGTTAGGTTAGGTTAGGTTAGGTTAGGTTAGGTTAGGTTAGGTTAGGTTAGGTTAGGTTAGGTGAGGTTAGGTTAGGTTAGGTTAGGTTAGGTTAGGTTAGGTTAGGTTAGGTTAGGTTA
>OX411784.1:0-247500 GCA_948252455.1 Acleris cristana
CCTAACCTAACCTAACCTAACCTAACCTAACCTAACCTAACCTAACCTAACCTAACCTAACCTAACCTAACCTAACCTAACCTAACCTAACCTAACCTAACCTAACCTAACCTAACCTAACCTAACCTAACCTAACCTAACCTAACCTAACCTAACCTAACCTAACCTAACCTAACCTAACCTAACCTAACCTAACCTAACCTAACCTAACCTAACCTAACCTAACCTAACCTAACCTAACCTAACCTAACCTAACCTAACCTAACCTAACCTAACCTAACCTAACCTAACCTAACCTAACCTAACCTAACCTAACCTAACCTAACCTAACCTAACCTAACCTAACCTAACCTAACCTAACCTAACCTAACCTAACCTAACCTAACCTAACCTAACCTAACCTAACCTAACCTAACCTAACCTAACCTAACCTAACCTAACCTAACCTAACCTAACCTAACCTAACCTAACCTAACCTAACCTAACCTAACCTAACCTAACCTAACCTAACCTAACCTAACCTAACCTAACCTAACCTAACCTAACCTAACCTAACCTAACCTAACCTAACCTAACCTAACCTAACCTAACCTAACCTAACCTAACCTAACCTAACCTAACCTAACCTAACCTAACCTAACCTAACCTAACCTAACCTAACCTAACCTAACCTAACCTAACCTAACCTAACCTAACCTAACCTAACCTAACCTAACCTAACCTAACCTAACCTAACCTAACCTAACCTAACCTAACCTAACCTAACCTAACCTAACCTAACCTAACCTAACCTAACCTAACCTAACCTAACCTAACCTAACCTAACCTAACCTAACCTAACCTAACCTAACCTAACCTAACCTAACCTAACCTAACCTAACCTAACCTAACCTAACCTAACCTAACCTAACCTAACCTAACCTAACCTAACCTAACCTAACCTAACCTAACCTAACCTAACCTAACCTAACCTAACCTAACCTAACCTAACCTAACCTAACCTAACCTAACCTAACCTAACCTAACCTAACCTAACCTAACCTAACCTAACCTAACCTAACCTAACCTAACCTAACCTAACCTAACCTAACCTAACCTAACCTAACCTAACCTAACCTAACCTAACCTAACCTAACCTAACCTAACCTAACCTAACCTAACCTAACCTAACCTAACCTAACCTAACCTAACCTAACCTAACCTAACCTAACCTAACCTAACCTAACCTAACCTAACCTAACCTAACCTAACCTAACCTAACCTAACCTAACCTAACCTAACCTAACCTAACCTAACCTAACCTAACCTAACCTAACCTAACCTAACCTAACCTAACCTAACCTAACCTAACCTAACCTAACCTAACCTAACCTAACCTAACCTAACCTAACCTAACCTAACCTAACCTAACCTAACCTAACCTAACCTAACCTAACCTAACCTAACCTAACCTAACCTAACCTAACCTAACCTAACCTAACCTAACCTAACCTAACCTAACCTAACCTAACCTAACCTAACCTAACCTAACCTAACCTAACCTAACCTAACCTAACCTAACCTAACCTAACCTAACCTAACCTAACCTAACCTAACCTAACCTAACCTAACCTAACCTAACCTAACCTAACCTAACCTAACCTAACCTAACCTAACCTAACCTAACCTAACCTAACCTAACCTAACCTAACCTAACCTAACCTAACCTAACCTAACCTAACCTAACCTAACCTAACCTAACCTAACCTAACCTAACCTAACCTAACCTAACCTAACCTAACCTAACCTAACCTAACCTAACCTAACCTAACCTAACCTAACCTAACCTAACCTAACCTAACCTAACCTAACCTAACCTAACCTAACCTAACCTAACCTAACCTAACCTAACCTAACCTAACCTAACCTAACCTAACCTAACCTAACCTAACCTAACCTAACCTAACCTAACCTAACCTAACCTAACCTAACCTAACCTAACCTAACCTAACCTAACCTAACCTAACCTAACCTAACCTAACCTAACCTAACCTAACCTAACCTAACCTAACCTAACCTAACCTAACCTAACCTAACCTAACCTAACCTAACCTAACCTAACCTAACCTAACCTAACCTAACCTAACCTAACCTAACCTAACCTAACCTAACCTAACCTAACCTAACCTAACCTAACCTAACCTAACCTAACCTAACCTAACCTAACCTAACCTAACCTAACCTAACTAACCTAACCTAACCTAACCTAACCTAACCTAACCTAACCTAACCTAACCTAACCTAACCTAACCTAACCTAACCTAACCTAACCTAACCTAACCTAACCTAACCTAACCTAACCTAACCTAACCTAACCTAACCTAACCTAACCTAACCTAACCTAACCTAACCTAACCTAACCTAACCTAACCTAACCTAACCTAACCTAACCTAACCTAACCTAACCTAACCTAACCTAACCTAACCTAACCTAACCTAACCTAACCTAACCTAACCTAACCTAACCTAACCTAACCTAACCTAACCTAACCTAACCTAACCTAACCTAACCTAACCTAACCTAACCTAACCTAACCTAACCTAACCTAACCTAACCTAACCTAACCTAACCTAACCTAACCTAACCTAACCTAACCTAACCTAACCTAACCTAACCTAACCTAACCTAACCTAACCTAACCTAACCTAACCTAACCTAACCTAACCTAACCTAACCTAACCTAACCTAACCTAACCTAACCTAACCTAACCTAACCTAACCTAACCTAACCTAACCTAACCTAACCTAACCTAACCTAACCTAACCTAACCTAACCTAACCTAACCTAACCTAACCTAACCTAACCTAACCTAACCTAACCTAACCTAACCTAACCTAACCTAACCTTTTTTTTTTTTTTTTTTTGTTGACGGAGTGGAAATGCAATTTACGCATCCTCCCAGCCTGGGGATGGCTGTGCAATGGGAGGTATGACGGACTCTCAAAAGAACTACCGTCTAAAACCACTCCGGCGTTTAACCTCCCTGGCCAGTAGTGAGGCGCCGCGGAACCGCTAAAAAGCATTCTCCACTGACGCGCCTCCCGGCCTGCTCCGAAGAGCCCCCCCTTCTCCGCCAAAGGAGGAGACGGCTGTGAACAGCCCGCGACCGTCTCCCCAGACCGGTAAAGCCGTGCAATGTGGGCCCCCAACCCACTGGCTCTACAAGAAGTTCGGGCGAGCAGCGAACCGAAGTCCGCTGAGTTCGCCTTCCCTTCAACGGTCTGCCTGTGGTGGATGGTGCTTTCCGGATACCCAACCGCATTGGGTTGGTCCCATACCCTTCGAACACACCCCACCACAGCTGTCCCACCAATAACTACAGTGCCCCCCGGTATTCCAGAAGACACGTAGAAGGACACCAACCGCAAATGTGACGGAAGGAAGCTGTCCAGGGCGGAAACGGCCTCGAAGGCACACGCAACCGCCCCTTTCAACAACCTCAGTCACTGCCCCCTCCAGGCGACTGGTTAAGCTTTCCGGGAACAGAAACGGCCTCGTAGGCACACGCAACTGACCCTTCAAACTACCCCAGTCACCAATCCTCAAAAGGCAACAGATGGAAGCTGTCCAGGGCGGAAACGGCCTCGTAGGCACACGCAACCGCCCCTTCAAACGACCTCTGTCGCCGCCCACAACTGGTGGACGAAGCAGCTTCTCCGAAGAAAAGCCGCTCGTCACACCATCCCTCCCCAGGTAACAGAAGGAAACTTTCCGGGGCGGAAGTGGTCTCCACACAACCGCAACCCTTCAAGAAACCCCTGTCACCACCCCCGTGCCGGATATTCGCCATGGACTGAAAGAATCCCCCATAAGGAGAAAGTCTCAGCCGATGCCCAGGGTGCACCAGCCCAGATGCTGCGTTCTCTCCGGATCGAGATCAAGAGAGACTGCAGCACCCAGGCCAACGTGGAGGAATCCGGCCCGCACCCCAACCTAACCTAACCTAACCTAACCTAACCTAACCTAACCTAACCTAACCTAACCTAACCTAACCTAACCTAACCTAACCTAACCTAACCTAACCTAACCTAACCTAACCTAACCTAACCTAACCTAACCTAACCTAACCTAACCTAACCTAACCTAACCTAACCTAACCTAACCTAACCTAACCTAACCTAACCTAACCTAACCTAACCTAACCTAACCTAACCTAACCTAACCTAACCTAACCTAACCTAACCTAACCTAACCTAACCTAACCTAACCTAACCTAACCTAACCTAACCTAACCTAACCTAACCTAACCTAACCTAACCTAACCTAACCTAACCTAACCTAACCTAACCTAACCTAACCTAACCTAACCTAACCTAACCTAACCTAACCTAACCTAACCTAACCTAACCTAACCTAACCTAACCTAACCTAACCTAACCTAACCTAACCTAACCTAACCTAACCTAACCTAACCTAACCTAACCTAACCTAACCTAACCTAACCTAACCTTTTTTTTTTTTTTTTTTTTTTTTTGTTGACGGAGTGGAAATGCAATTTACGCATCCTCCCAGCCTGGGGATGGCTGTGCAATGGGAGGTATGACGGACTCTCAAAAGAACTACCGTCTAAAACCACTCCGGCGTTTAACCTCCCTGGCCAGTAGTGAGGCGCCGCGGAACCGCTAAAAAGCATTCTCCACTGACGCGCCTCCCGGCCTGCTCCGAAGAGCCCCCCCTTCTCCGCCAAAGGAGGAGACGGCTGTGAACAGCCCGCGACCGTCTCCCCAGACCGGTAAAGCCGTGCAATGTGGGCCCCCAACCCACTGGCTCTACAAGAAGTTCGGGCGAGCAGCGAACCGAAGTCCGCTGAGTTCGCCTTCCCTTCAACGGTCTGCCTGTGGTGGATGATGCTTTCCGGATACCCAACCGCATTGGGTTGGTCCCATACCCTTCAAACACACCCCACCACAGCTGTCCCACCAATAACTACAGTGCCCCCCGGTATTCCAGAAGACACGTAGAAGGACACCAACCGCAAATGTGACGGAAGGAAGCTGTCCAGGGCGGAAACGGCCTCGAAGGCACACGCAACCGCCCCTTTCAACAACCTCAGTCACTGCCCCCTCCAGGCGACTGGTTAAGCTTTCCGGGAACAGAAACGGCCTCGTAGGCACACGCAACTGACCCTTCAAACTACCCCAGTCACCAATCCTCAAAAGGCAACAGATGGAAGCTGTCCAGGGCGGAAACGGCCTCGTAGGCACACGCAACCGCCCCTTCAAACGACCTCTGTCGCCGCCCACAACTGGTGGACGAAGCAGCTTCTCCGAAGAAAAGCCGCTCGTCACACCATCCCTCCCCAGGTGACAGAAGGAAACTTTCCGGGGCAGAAGTGGTCTCCACACAACCGCAACCCTTCAAGAAACCCCTGTCACCACCCCCGTGCCGGATATTCGCCATGGACTGAAAGAATCCCCCATAAGGAGAAAGTCTCAGCCGATGCCCAGGGTGCACCAGCCCAGATGCTGCGTTCTCTCCGGATCGAGATCAAGAGAGACTGCAGCACCCAGGCCAACGTGGAGGAATCCGGCCCGCACCCCAACCTAACCTAACCTAACCTAACCTAACCTAACCTAACCTAACCTAACCTAACCTAACCTAACCTAACCTAACCTAACCTAACCTAACCTAACCTAACCTAACCTAACCTAAACTAACCTAACCTAACCTAACCTTTTTTTTTTTTTTTTTTTTTTTTTTTTTTTTTTTTTTCGGAGTGGAAATGCGTTACGCATCATCCCCCGGCCTAGGGTTGGCCATGCTATAGGGGGGGTATGACGGACTCTCTCCTCCCCCTACTCTCGCACGAGAGTAGAGGGAGCAGCCTACCGTCTAAAACCACTCCGGCGTTTACCTCCGCTGCTGTTTTCGGGGGCACAATGGGCTGCCTAGGATGCAACCATTGGGCGCCCCCCAGCCTTCCCAGCCTAATGCCGGGGTACCTCCGCCAAAGGAGGGAGAGGTCGGTAACCGCTGCGACCCCTCCCCCAGACGTGTGTAGGACCATGCAATGTGGGCCCCTAACCCACTGGTCCTACAAGGGGTTCAGGCTAGCAGCGAACTGCAATCGCCTTCGCCCTCTTCGTCTGCGCCGGAGCGGGTGCGCGTCGACATCGTCTTCACGTTCCCGCTCCGCCACCTCCTTCTGCGAGATGACACTCTCACAGAAGGAGGATACCGCCTTCCACGATCTGTCACTGCCCAGCATGGCCGAGACCACGCTGTGCAGCGAGAGATCGGAGACACCGATTTCCGCGGCCATAGCGCGGCGCTCCGGACCCCAGCGTGCGCACACCTCGAGGGTGTGCCGGGCCGTGTCGTCCGGATCGCCGCACTCGTGGCAAATCGGACTCGGCTCCCTCTTTATGTTGTGCAGGTAGTGGCCGAAGCACCCATGTCCGGTCAATACCTGCACAAGCCGGTACGTAAGCGCACCATGCTCCCTCTCGATCCAGTGGTCAAGTGACGGGAGGAGTGCCCCTATAGTGTAAGTTCCATAGGGGGAGTCCTCCAGGTCACTTTTCCACCGGTCCCTCATCCTTTTTTCGGCCATTCGCCGAGTCCTGTCAATGACCTCCGAGTCTGGGCGCTCTCCTCTGGCCCTTAACTCTGCTCTCTGTTGGTATGTCTCAGCCTGCACCTGAGCATCCAGCTCCCACGGCGGGGTGCAGGCCAAGACACACGCCGCAGCATGCGCCACTGTGAGATAGGCCCTCACGATGCGGAGGGCCACCACCCTCTGGGGCCTCCGAAGGAGGGCTACATTTTTGGACGACATTTTGTCGGCCCAGACTGGGGCCCCATACAGCGCCATGCTGCGAATAACACCAGCAAATAAGCGTCGGCATGACGCTCTTGGTCCCCCTACGTTCGGTAGCAATCGGCTAAGGGCCGATGCGGCACCCACCACCCGGGGAGCAAGTTGTCGAAAATGCTCCCCAAAATCCCATTTGCGGTCCAAAATAAGGCCAAGGTATTTTATATTGGCCCTGACTGGAACTGCTTCACCCGCAATCGAGATAGTTGTTTCGCTGCGCGGACGCCATCCCCTGCCACCAAAGATGATAGCCTCGGTCTTTGGGAGAGAAACCTTCAATCCGAGCATTCTAATGCGACTGACTACGAGGTCAGCCGCCACTGCTGCTCTCCTGAGCGCTTCGTCCAGGTCCTTCCCCCGCACCGCCACCATGGTGTCATCGGCGTAACAGATGGTGGCCATGCTGGGAAGCTGAATCCCTCGGATCGCCCAGTCAAATCCGATATTCCACAACAGGGGTCCAAGCACGGACCCCTGAGGAACACCACATGTCATTGGCTGGGTGACCCACCGACCTCCACATTCGTAGAGCACTACCCTGTTGGTAAGGTAGTGCTCCACGATTCTCCGCAGATATAGTGGCACCCTATGGTAGCGGAGGGCCTCCTTTATCACCGAGAAGGGGAGGGTGCCAAATGCGTTGGCGATATCAAGTGACACTGCTACCACCCCCTCCCCTCTCTCCTCCGCATGCTCGCAAAAGTTCCGGAGGGACCATAGAGCGTCAGTGGTTGATCGTCCCTCCCGGAATCCAAACTGTCGGTCTGTGACGTTAGGCCCCACGTCCTCCAGATGTTTAGTGATGCGACAGGACAAGATGCGCTCGAGCATCTTGCCTGTCTCATCGAGGAGGACAATGGGGCGGTGACCGGCTGGGGTATCAATAGGGCGATTCTCCTTTCTCAAAAGTACCAAGCGCCCTTCCTTCCAGCACCTCGGAAACCGACCCTCCTTGATGCAGTCGTCAAAGAGGGTTCTCAGGCGGTCTCCGAGGTGTTTCATCACTATTGGAAGGACCTTTCCTGGGACTCCATCAGGTCCCGGTGCCTTCCTGCAGGACCGGAGGCGGTCGACGACTCGTTCCATTTCGTCATCGGATATCAGGGGAACGGCGACTTGGTCCTCAGACTCCCGCAAAGGGCCCACCATCAATGGCGGGAGGAAGCTTGGCACCAACGGGAACAGACCCTCGACTATCCTTGTAAGGATCTCTGGCTCCAGGGAATCCGAAGGGGGGGCGTGTTTGAGCTTATTACGCACCAAGCGGTACGGTCGCCCCCACGGATCCCTGTCAAGCGTCGCCAGGAACTCTTCCCGAGCCTCGTCCTTTCTTTTGGCGATAGCGAGACCTAGGGCCTCCTTCGCCTGTCTGAGTTCCCTGTAAAGGAGCTCCTCTTCTTCGGGTAGATGTCGCCTTCGCCTGCAGCGGGTGTAGGCTCGGCGGGCGGCATTGCTGGTGATTCGGAGGGCCGCTATCTCTTCCGACCACCAGTACACCTGCCTTTTGGCAGGCAGCCTGCGCACACGGGGCATAGCCGCATCGCACACTAACGTCAGTGTATTGCGAAATAGTGCTGCCCGCTCCTCTACTCCTAGGGTGATCGGTGGGGGAGCACACCACGCCTCCACCATGGCGGCCTCGTCTGCCATTCCGCGGTCCAGACGAGAGACTGCCCACCTTGGGAGCTGTTCTCCTCGTGCACCTCCTCTTTGTCCTCTCAGATCGGGTGGCAGGGGGGGCACTGATGAGGCACTAACCCTCATCCGAATATATAAATGATCGGAGAGGGTCTCGACGTCCTCCAGGACGCGCCAACCATTAATGCGTGCTGCAATGGCAGGGGTCGCGAACGAAACGTCCACTATGGACCCTCCCTGACGTCGCACGCACGTGTTGGCAGCGCCCCGGTTGAGCACCTCCAGCCCTAATGCCGCCACCCAGTTCTCAAGGACTACCCCTCTTGGGTCAGTGATGGAGGAACCCCACGCCGTGCTCTTGGCGTTGAAGTCCCCCATCACCACCACCTGCGCCGGTGTCGCCCTCCCGACGACCCTTCCCAGTCCTTCCAGGAACCGCTCGAATTCACGCAACGGCCGGTTAGGGGAGAAATACACTGCCACGAGGACAGCGTCTCCCCATTTGGCCGCCACGAAGCCCGGGCCCCGCTCAGTTCCTGATAGGGGAGGGAAGTCGCCAATAGTCGGCACCACTATAGCTACCCCTCCATCCGCAGCCCCAACCCAATTAGGTTGCGGAGGGATAAGGTATGGCTCTGCCACAACCGCTACGCTAATTCCCCACTCCGCCATGGCCTGCATAAGCAGGTCTTGAGCACGGGCGGAGTGGTTTACGTTGCTTTGCAGGATATCCAAATGCCTTGGGTGTGCTGGCATTTAGATATCCATTGTTTCTCCGTCAGATGCCGGCTGTGCGGCAGGTCTGTTTGAGGAGGCTTCATGGGTGTTGATTGAAGCCTCCTTCCCTCTGCTTGATGGGGGAGAACAAAACTTTCCCCCCATATAATGCTTCGCCGGGCGCTTTGCCTGGTGGCACACGGCACAAAAGGGTGGGGCCTTGCATTCAGCCCTTCTGTGGTCCGTCCCACTGCACCGGAGGCAAAGATTTGATCTGTCGACCTGAGATGGGCAGAGCGCTGCAGTATGCCCAGTGCCCAGGCACTTAAAGCACCGCATTGGGCCCTGTTGCAATATCTTAACCCGGGCGGATGACCACCCGACCAGTAGTCTTCCATGCGCAGCAAAAGCGTCAGCTGCAGAGGCCGGGCAGCGGACCCGTACCGACCCAGTGCCATCGCGGAGAGGCCGAATAGCCCCCACTGTAACCTGCTCCGGAGGGCAACCCGCTTTGGCCACCAGCGCAGTTTTTACTTCCTCCGGTATCACGGTCTCATCAAGACCGGAGACATGAAGATCTGCCATCTTGACGGGCTGGTACACCCTGGCGACCTCACCCACCAGCCCGTCAATCCTTCGGCAAAGATCGGTTGCCTTGTCGTGATTTGAACCTGGGATCTCAATAATGCGGGCTCCCGCCATCGTTTTGCGAACCCTGACATGCTCAAGGCCCACATCCGCCAAGTTAAATGACTTGATCGCCTTTGCCATAACGGAAGCATACGATGCTTCCACTCCTGGCTTTAAGGCGACCACAACAGCGGAAGTGGCTGCTCGTTTTCTCCTCTTCCGTTTCCTTCTTGACTTTCGCTCTGGCGCGGGTTTGACAGCTTTACCTGCCGGCGGGGAGGCAGGCTTTCTTGTCTTCGCCTTCTTCTTCTTTTTCTTCACCACTTCCGTAAAGGATTCCTCGTTTGGAGGTGGTGTTATTTGGGCCGAGGCAGTGGGCTCCTGCACTACTGGATTCGGAGTTTTCGGGGCCTTCGGGGTCTTTGGGGCTTTCGGAGCCGCCGCAGGTTTGGCTGCCAGGGTGTTAGTCGCGGAGGCTTTGGGGGCAGGGGCCACTTTCTTTTTGGTGGCCTTGGGCTTTTGCGTCCTCCCGTCCCCCAAGCGCGCTCTAGCAGGCTCGGGCTGAGCTGTTTCCCTCACAGTAGGTGCCAGTGGAGTTGACGTCGTTGCTCTCTTGCGGTCGGCCGCAAGCGGTGGGCGGATGATCGGTTCGACGGGAAGTAGCCTCTTCATCTCCTCCAGGCGGACATTAACCATCTCCCCAATTGAGATAAAAAGATCCCTCTTGAGGTCCTCCCGCAACTCTTGTAGGGCATCAGCCAGGGCTGCTGGTAGCTGGGAGTTGGCGGAACTCGCTGGGGGATCCTTATTTCGCTCGGAGAAAGCTGTTCTCAGGGCCTTCACTTCCGTTTGGGCGTGCGCGAGCTGCTCTTTCATCCGCCTGTTGTCAGCTTTAAGAGCACGCAGCTCTTCATCCTCACTTCTACCATGGAGGCAATCGGCAGCGGATAAGATATCCCTGCATGCCTGGTTCATTTTACCCCAGATGCCGCCCTTCAGGTTCCCGCATTTCTTCGCCTCGTCCATTACAGCATACGCTGACTTACGGACGATGTCGACGTAGTCGTCCTCCGTTCGGAAAACAGGGCTGCGGTCTCTTGGTGTTGAGAGGCCGGAGCCACCATTGGAGGTTGGGAGGCTACCACCTATCTTTCTTGCCTCTTTTTTTTTGTTCCGTCGTTCGGGCATGTCATCAGGCGACAGCAGGTAGCTTATGGCCGCATCTGCCTCCGCCCGATAGGTGCCCAGTTCCTGGGACTTGTACATGGCCCTTGTGTCACTAGAGCCCGTATAGCGCCCTTTGGCACTCGAAATCTTGCCCCGTCGTGCGGTATTTAACTTAATCTTGACAGCAGGTCCGGTTAATACTTCGTCATCTCCATGACGTCTCTTATCAGCCTTCGAGGCAATGTTAACTGCTGGAAGCGATGAGTCAGTGACATCACCTTCCTCCAGCGTCATCGCCTCCATCAGTTCACTTTCCTTCAGGCGCGCCATTTCGTGCAGCCTATCAATCTCTTCAGCGGTATCGGTGTCAATTGTGCGTTTGCTATAGTCGTGTTGACGGAGGTCAGCACCGGAGTGCTGACCTACGAGGCGGAATTTGCCCCCCCCAGAGTACGAGGGGCTGCCCGCGTCCGAAGACGCGGGGAGGGATTCTCCCTTGCGGGTACCCTCCTGGGGTAATACATTTTGAATTCCTGCCATGCGTGCTATTTCAGGCCTAGCACTGGCCGTTTGCGGTCTACCTACCACATTCTCCCTGCAGACGCCGCGCACCTACCATCTACAAGGGGCGCACTTTTAGGGAGTATTTGGTTCCCAAGGCCCGCGCTGAGCCTATGAGTGGTTATCCCGCCACTGGTTCGGTGGAAGTGGGTAAGGATGGGTGCTGGGAAGGAAAGGGAAGGATATCAGGGAATGGGATGGGAAGGTGGGAAAAGGAGGGGAAGGTGCCGCTCTTAGTCTGATCCCTCACCCCAAGCCTTTCCGGTATGGGTAGCCCTGTCCGGTATAGCCTCGGGGATCACTGAGACACGCAAGCCCCCCCACCACGGCAAGGTGGCAGCACTTCGGGGGGGAACCTAACCTAACCTAACCTAACCTAACCTAACCTAACCTAACCTAACCTAACCTAACCTAACCTAACCTAACCTAACCTAACCTAACCTAACCTAACCTAACCTAACCTAACCTAACCTAACCTAACCTAACCTAACCTTTTTTTTTTTTTTTTTTTTGTTGACGGAGTGGAAATGCAATTTACGCATCCTCCCAGCCTGGGGATGGCTGTGCAATGGGAGGTATGACGGACTCTCAAAAGAACTACCGTCTAAAACCAACTCCGGCGTTTAACCTCCCTGGCCAGTAGTGAGGCGCCGCGGAACCGCTTAAAAGCATTCTCCACTGACGCGCCTCCCGGCCTGCTCCGAAGAGCCCCCCCTTCTCCGCCAAAGGAGGAGACGGCTGTGAACATCCCGCGACCGTCTCCCCAGACCGGTAAAGCCGTGCAATGTGGGCCCCCAACCCACTGGCTCTACAAGAAGTTCGGGCGAGCAGCGAACCGAAGTCCGCTGAGTTCGCCTTCCCTTCAACGGTCTGCCTGTGGTGGATGGTGCTTTCCGGATACCCAACCGCATTGGGTTGGTCCCATACCCTTCAAACACACCCCACCACAGCTGTCCCACCAATAACTACAGTGCCCCCCGGTATTCCAGAAGACACGTAGAAGGACACCAACCGCAAATGTGACGGAAGGAAGCTGTCCCGGGCGGAAACGGCCTCGAAGGCACACGCAACCGCCCCTTTCAACAACCTCAGTCACTGCCCCCTCCAGGCGACTGGTTAAGCTTTCCGGGAACAGAAACGGCCTCGTAGGCACACGCAACTGACCCTTCAAACTACCCCAGTCACCAATCCTCAAAAGGCAACAGATGGAAGCTGTCCAGGGCGGAAACGGCCTCGTAGGCACACGTAACCGCCCCTTCAAACGACCTCTGTCGCCGCCCACAACTGGTGGACGAAGCAGCTTCTCCGAAGAAAAGCCGCTCGTCACACCATCCCTCCCCAGGTGACAGAAGGAAACTTTCCGGGGCGGAAGTGGTCTCCACACAACCGCAACCCTTCAAGAAACCCCTGTCACCACCCCCGTGCCGGATATTCGCCATGGACTGAAAGAATCCCCCATAAGGAGAAAGTCTCAGCCGATGCCCAGGGTGCACCAGCCCAGATGCTGCGTTCTCTCCGGATCGAGATCAAGAGAGACTGCAGCACCCAGGCCAACGTGGAGGAATCCGGCCCGCACCCCAACCTAACCTAACCTAACCTAACCTAACCTAACCTTTTTTTTTTTTTTTTTTTTTTTTTTTTTTTTTTTTTTTTTTTTTGTGCCGGGGGAAAATCCTCATGGATACCACCACGCCACGGGGAGACGTGGTGGTTATGTGAGACTCTTACTCACTAAAAACCCCCGGGTGTTCCTCTCTCCGCCATGTGGCAGGGTGTGAGTAACGCTTTCGCCTACTTTCGTTACCCTGTCAGGCGGTCGTCTGCACTCCAGACCCCTCACGGGAGACAAACCTGTCCCCTTCCTTCATAAGTGGCGTGCCGGGAACACTTGGCACGCCACCCAACTCGAGGACCCTAGTCCGGTCGGCGATAGAAAGTCCCCGTTTCTATCGCCCGGAAGTCCTCACTATGGCGGTAGGCGACGGTCGTGAGCCAGTCGCCTACGGCCCACCCTCTTGCGGCGTTGTTGGGACGCACCTTCTGCGTCCTCTCTCGCTCGCTCGGCGCTCTCTTTCTGCGACATCACGACCTCACAGAAAGATCGCGCCGCCTGCCACGCCTCGTCACCCTCGACCATGGCCCTCACTATACTGGGCAACGAGAGGTCGAACCCAATTACCAAGGCAAGTTCTGCGCGCGGTTCCGCCCAAGCCGGACACTGCTCTAAGGTGTGCTGAGCAGTGTCCTCGGTCTCGCCACAGTTGTGGCACTCCGCCGTCGGCTCTCTTCCGGCTATGCGACAAAGGTACTTTCCGAAACACCCGTGTCCGGAAAGTACCTGTGTGAGCCGGAACCTAACCTAACCTAACCTAACCTAACCTAACCTAACCTAACCTAACCTAACCTAACCTAACCTAACCTAACCTAACCTAACCTTTTTTTTTTTTTTTTTTTTTTTTTTTCGGAGTGGAAATGCGTTACGCATCATCCCCCGGCCTAGGGTTGGCCATGCTATAGGGGGGGTATGACGGACTCTCTCCTCCCCCTACTCTCGCACGAGAGTAGAGGGAGCAGCCTACCGTCTAAAACCACTCCGGCGTTTACCTCCGCTGCTGTTTTCGGGGGCACAATGGGCTGCCTAGGATGCAACCATTGGGCGCCCCCCAGCCTTCCCAGCCTAATGCCGGGGTACCTCCGCCAAAGGAGGGAGAGGTCGGTAACCGCTGCGACCCCTCCCCCAGACGTGTGTAGGACCGTGCAATGTGGGCCCCTAACCCACTGGTCCTACAAGGGGTTCAGGCTAGCAGCGAACTGCAATCGCCTTCGCCCTCTTCGTCTGCGCCGGAGCGGGTGCGCGTCGACATCGTCTTCACGTTCCCGCTCCGCCACCTCCTTCTGCGAGATGACACTCTCACAGAAGGAGGATACCGCCTTCCACGATCTGTCACTGCCCAGCATGGCCGAGACCACGCTGTGCAGCGAGAGATCGGAGACACCGATTTCCGCGGCCATAGCGCGGCGCTCCGGACCCCAGCGTGCGCACACCTCGAGGGTGTGCCGGGCCGTGTCGTCCGGATCGCCGCACTCGTGGCAAATCGGACTCGGCTCCCTCTTTATGTTGTGCAGGTAGTGGCCGAAGCACCCATGTCCGGTCAATACCTGCACAAGCCGGTACGTAAGCGCACCATGCTCCCTCTCGATCCAGTGGTCAAGTGACGGGAGGAGTGCCCCTATAGTGTAAGTTCCATAGGGGGAGTCCTCCAGGTCACTTTTCCACCGGTCCCTCATCCTTTTTTCGGCCATTCGCCGAGTCCTGTCAATGACCTCCGAGTCTGGGCGCTCTCCTCTGGCCCTTAACTCTGCTCTCTGTTGGTATGTCTCAGCCTGCACCTGAGCATCCAGCTCCCACGGCGGGGTGCAGGCCAAGACACACGCCGCAGCATGCGCCACTGTGAGATAGGCCCTCACGATGCGGAGGGCCACCACCCTCTGGGGCCTCCGAAGGAGGGCTACATTTTTGGACGACATTTTGTCGGCCCAGACTGGGGCCCCATACAGCGCCATGCTGCGAATAACACCAGCAAATAAGCGTCGGCATGACGCTCTTGGTCCCCCTACGTTCGGTAGCAATCGGCTAAGGGCCGATGCGGCACCCACCACCCGGGGAGCAAGTTGTCGAAAATGCTCCCCAAAATCCCATTTGCGGTCCAAAATAAGGCCAAGGTATTTTATATTGGCCCTGACTGGAACTGCTTCACCCGCAATCGAGATAGTTGTTTCGCTGCGCGGACGCCATCCCCTGCCACCAAAGATGATAGCCTCGGTCTTTGGGAGAGAAACCTTCAATCCGAGCATTCTAATGCGACTGACTACGAGGTCAGCCGCCACTGCTGCTCTCCTGAGCGCTTCGTCCAGGTCCTTCCCCCGCACCGCCACCATGGTGTCATCGGCGTAACAGATGGTGGCCATGCTGGGAAGCTGAATCCCTCGGATCGCCCAGTCAAATCCGATATTCCACAACAGGGGTCCAAGCACGGACCCCTGAGGAACACCACATGTCATTGGCTGGGTGACCCACCGACCTCCACATTCGTAGAGCACTACCCTGTTGGTAAGGTAGTGCTCCACGATTCTCCGCAGATATAGTGGCACCCTATGGTAGCGGAGGGCCTCCTTTATCACCGAGAAGGGGAGGGTGCCAAATGCGTTGGCGATATCAAGTGACACTGCTACCACCCCCTCCCCTCTCTCCTCCGCATGCTCGCAAAAGTTCCGGAGGGACCATAGAGCGTCAGTGGTTGATCGTCCCTCCCGGAATCCAAACTGTCGGTCTGTGACGTTAGGCCCCACGTCCTCCAGATGTTTAGTGATGCGACAGGACAAGATGCGCTCGAGCATCTTGCCTGTCTCATCGAGGAGGACAATGGGGCGGTGACCGGCTGGGGTATCAATAGGGCGATTCTCCTTTCTCAAAAGTACCAAGCGCCCTTCCTTCCAGCACCTCGGAAACCGACCCTCCTTGATGCAGTCGTCAAAGAGGGTTCTCAGGCGGTCTCCGAGGTGTTTCATCACTATTGGAAGGACCTTTCCTGGGACTCCATCAGGTCCCGGTGCCTTCCTGCAGGACCGGAGGCGGTCGACGACTCGTTCCATTTCGTCATCGGATATCAGGGGAACGGCGACTTGGTCCTCAGACTCCCGCAAAGGGCCCACCATCAATGGCGGGAGGAAGCTTGGCACCAACGGGAACAGACCCTCGACTATCCTTGTAAGGATCTCTGGCTCCAGGGAATCCGAAGGGGGGGCGTGTTTGAGCTTATTACGCACCAAGCGGTACGGTCGCCCCCACGGATCCCTGTCAAGCGTCGCCAGGAACTCTTCCCGAGCCTCGTCCTTTCTTTTGGCGATAGCGAGACCTAGGGCCTCCTTCGCCTGTCTGAGTTCCCTGTAAAGGAGCTCCTCTTCTTCGGGTAGATGTCGCCTTCGCCTGCAGCGGGTGTAGGCTCGGCGGGCGGCATTGCTGGTGATTCGGAGGGCCGCTATCTCTTCCGACCACCAGTACACCTGCCTTTTGGCAGGCAGCCTGCGCACACGGGGCATAGCCGCATCGCACACTAACGTCAGTGTATTGCGAAATAGTGCTGCCCGCTCCTCTACTCCTAGGGTGATCGGTGGGGGAGCACACCACGCCTCCACCATGGCGGCCTCGTCTGCCATTCCGCGGTCCAGACGAGAGACTGCCCACCTTGGGAGCTGTTCTCCTCGTGCACCTCCTCTTTGTCCTCTCAGATCGGGTGGCAGGGGGGGCACTGATGAGGCACTAACCCTCATCCGAATATATAAATGATCGGAGAGGGTCTCGACGTCCTCCAGGACGCGCCAACCATTAATGCGTGCTGCAATGGCAGGGGTCGCGAACGAAACGTCCACTATGGACCCTCCCTGACGTCGCACGCACGTGTTGGCAGCGCCCCGGTTGAGCACCTCCAGCCCTAATGCCGCCACCCAGTTCTCAAGGACTACCCCTCTTGGGTCAGTGATGGAGGAACCCCACGCCGTGCTCTTGGCGTTGAAGTCCCCCATCACCACCACCTGCGCCGGTGTCGCCCTCCCGACGACCCTTCCCAGTCCTTCCAGGAACCGCTCGAATTCACGCAACGGCCGGTTAGGGGAGAAATACACTGCCACGAGGACAGCGTCTCCCCATTTGGCCGCCACGAAGCCCGGGCCCCGCTCAGTTCCTGATAGGGGAGGGAAGTCGCCAATAGTCGGCACCACTATAGCTACCCCTCCATCCGCAGCCCCAACCCAATTAGGTTGCGGAGGGATAAGGTATGGCTCTGCCACAACCGCTACGCTAATTCCCCACTCCGCCATGGCCTGCATAAGCAGGTCTTGAGCACGGGCGGAGTGGTTTACGTTGCTTTGCAGGATATCCAAATGCCTTGGGTGTGCTGGCATTTAGATATCCATTGTTTCTCCGTCAGATGCCGGCTGTGCGGCAGGTCTGTTTGAGGAGGCTTCATGGGTGTTGATTGAAGCCTCCTTCCCTCTGCTTGATGGGGGAGAACAAAACTTTCCCCCCATATAATGCTTCGCCGGGCGCTTTGCCTGGTGGCACACGGCACAAAAGGGTGGGGCCTTGCATTCAGCCCTTCTGTGGTCCGTCCCACTGCACCGGAGGCAAAGATTTGATCTGTCGACCTGAGATGGGCAGAGCGCTGCAGTATGCCCAGTGCCCAGGCACTTAAAGCACCGCATTGGGCCCTGTTGCAATATCTTAACCCGGGCGGATGACCACCCGACCAGTAGTCTTCCATGCGCAGCAAAAGCGTCAGCTGCAGAGGCCGGGCAGCGGACCCGTACCGACCCAGTGCCATCGCGGAGAGGCCGAATAGCCCCCACTGTAACCTGCTCCGGAGGGCAACCCGCTTTGGCCACCAGCGCAGTTTTTACTTCCTCCGGTATCACGGTCTCATCAAGACCGGAGACATGAAGATCTGCCATCTTGACGGGCTGGTACACCCTGGCGACCTCACCCACCAGCCCGTCAATCCTTCGGCAAAGATCGGTTGCCTTGTCGTGATTTGAACCTGGGATCTCAATAATGCGGGCTCCCGCCATCGTTTTGCGAACCCTGACATGCTCAAGGCCCACATCCGCCAAGTTAAATGACTTGATCGCCTTTGCCATAACGGAAGCATACGATGCTTCCACTCCTGGCTTTAAGGCGACCACAACAGCGGAAGTGGCTGCTCGTTTTCTCCTCTTCCGTTTCCTTCTTGACTTTCGCTCTGGCGCGGGTTTGACAGCTTTACCTGCCGGCGGGGAGGCAGGCTTTCTTGTCTTCGCCTTCTTCTTCTTTTTCTTCACCACTTCCGTAAAGGATTCCTCGTTTGGAGGTGGTGTTATTTGGGCCGAGGCAGTGGGCTCCTGCACTACTGGATTCGGAGTTTTCGGGGCCTTCGGGGTCTTTGGGGCTTTCGGAGCCGCCGCAGGTTTGGCTGCCAGGGTGTTAGTCGCGGAGGCTTTGGGGGCAGGGGCCACTTTCTTTTTGGTGGCCTTGGGCTTTTGCGTCCTCCCGTCCCCCAAGCGCGCTCTAGCAGGCTCGGGCTGAGCTGTTTCCCTCACAGTAGGTGCCAGTGGAGTTGACGTCGTTGCTCTCTTGCGGTCGGCCGCAAGCGGTGGGCGGATGATCGGTTCGACGGGAAGTAGCCTCTTCATCTCCTCCAGGCGGACATTAACCATCTCCCCAATTGAGATAAAAAGATCCCTCTTGAGGTCCTCCCGCAACTCTTGTAGGGCATCAGCCAGGGCTGCTGGTAGCTGGGAGTTGGCGGAACTCGCTGGGGGATCCTTATTTCGCTCGGAGAAAGCTGTTCTCAGGGCCTTCACTTCCGTTTGGGCGTGCGCGAGCTGCTCTTTCATCCGCCTGTTGTCAGCTTTAAGAGCACGCAGCTCTTCATCCTCACTTCTACCATGGAGGCAATCGGCAGCGGATAAGATATCCCTGCATGCCTGGTTCATTTTGCCCCAGATGCCGCCCTTCAGGTTCCCGCATTTCTTCGCCTCGTCCATTACAGCATACGCTGACTTACGGACGATGTCGACGTAGTCGTCCTCCGTTCGGAAAACAGGGCTGCGGTCTCTTGGTGTTGAGAGGCCGGAGCCACCATTGGAGGTTGGGAGGCTACCACCTATCTTTCTTGCCTCTTTTTTTTTGTTCCGTCGTTCGGGCATGTCATCAGGCGACAGCAGGTAGCTTATGGCCGCATCTGCCTCCGCCCGATAGGTGCCCAGTTCCTGGGACTTGTACATGGCCCTTGTGTCACTAGAGCCCGTATAGCGCCCTTTGGCACTCGAAATCTTGCCCCGTCGTGCGGTATTTAACTTAATCTTGACAGCAGGTCCGGTTAATACTTCGTCATCTCCATGACGTCTCTTATCAGCCTTCGAGGCAATGTTAACTGCTGGAAGCGATGAGTCAGTGACATCACCTTCCTCCAGCGTCATCGCCTCCATCAGTTCACTTTCCTTCAGGCGCGCCATTTCGTGCAGCCTATCAATCTCTTCAGCGGTATCGGTGTCAATTGTGCGTTTGCTATAGTCGTGTTGACGGAGGTCAGCACCGGAGTGCTGACCTACGAGGCGGAATTTGCCCCCCCCAGAGTACGAGGGGCTGCCCGCGTCCGAAGACGCGGGGAGGGATTCTCCCTTGCGGGTACCCTCCTGGGGTAATACATTTTGAATTCCTGCCATGCGTGCTATTTCAGGCCTAGCACTGGCCGTTTGCGGTCTACCTACCACATTCTCCCTGCAGACGCCGCGCACCTACCATCTACAAGGGGCGCACTTTTAGGGAGTATTTGGTTCCCAAGGCCCGCGCTGAGCCTATGAGTGGTTATCCCGCCACTGGTTCGGTGGAAGTGGGTAAGGATGGGTGCTGGGAAGGAAAGGGAAGGATATCAGGGAATGGGATGGGAAGGTGGGAAAAGGAGGGGAAGGTGCCGCTCTTAGTCTGATCCCTCACCCCAAGCCTTTCCGGTATGGGTAGCCCTGTCCGGTATAGCCTCGGGGATCACTGAGACACGCAAGCCCCCCCACCACGGCAAGGTGGCAGCACTTCGGGGGGGAACCTAACCTAACCTAACCTAACCTAACCTAACCTAACCTAACCTAACCTAACCTAACCTAACCTAACCTAACCTAACCTAACCTAACCTAACCTAACCTAACCTTTTTTTTTTTTTTTTTTTTTGTTGACGGAGTGGAAATGCAATTTACGCATCCTCCCAGCCTGGGGATGGCTGTGCAATGGGAGGTATGACGGACTCTCAAAAGAACTACCGTCTAAAACCACTCCGGCGTTTAACCTCCCTGGCCAGTAGTGAGGCGCCGCGGAACCGCTAAAAAGCATTCTCCACTGACGCGCCTCCCGGCCTGCTCCGAAGAGCCCCCCCCTTCTCCGCCAAAGGAGGAGACGGCTGTGAACAGCCCGCGACCGTCTCCCCAGACCGGTAAAGCCGTGCAATGTGGGCCCCCAACCCACTGGCTCTACAAGAAGTTCGGGCGAGCAGCGAACCGAAGTCCGCTGAGTTCGCCTTCCCTTCAACGGTCTGCCTGTGGTGGATGGTGCTTTCCGGATACCCAACCGCATTGGGTTGGTCCCATACCCTTCAAACACACCCCACCACAGCTGTCCCACCAATAACTACAGTGCCCCCCGGTATTCCAGAAGACACGTAGAAGGACACCAACCGCAAATGTGACGGAAGGAAGCTGTCCAGGGCGGAAACGGCCTCGAAGGCACACGCAACCGCCCCTTTCAACAACCTCAGTCACTGCCCCCTCCAGGCGACTGGTTAAGCTTTCCGGGAACAGAAACGGCCTCGTAGGCACACGCAACTGACCCTTCAAACTACCCCAGTCACCAATCCTCAAAAGGCAACAGATGGAAGCTGTCCAGGGCGGAAACGGCCTCGTAGGCACACGCAACCGCCCCTTCAAACGACCTCTGTCGCCGCCCACAACTGGTGGACGAAGCAGCTTCTCCGAAGAAAAGCCGCTCGTCACACCATCCCTCCCCAGGTGACAGAAGGAAACTTTCCGGGGCGGAAGTGGTCTCCACACAACCGCAACCCTTCAAGAAACCCCTGTCACCACCCCCGTGCCGGATATTCGCCATGGACTGAAAGAATCCCCCATAAGGAGAAAGTCTCAGCCGATGCCCAGGGTGCACCAGCCCAGATGCTGCGTTCTCTCCGGATCGAGATCAAGAGAGACTGCAGCACCCAGGCCAACGTGGAGGAATCCGGCCCGCACCCCAACCTAACCTAACCTAACCTAACCTAACCTAACCTAACCTAACCTAACCTAACCTTTTTTTTTTTTTTTTTTTTTTTTTTTTTTTTTTTTTTTTTTTTTTTTTTTTTTTTTCTCGGAGTGGAAATGCGTTACGCATCATCCCCCGGCCTAGGGTTGGCCATGCTATAGGGGGGGTATGACGGACTCTCTCCTCCCCCCACTCTCGCACGAGAGTAGAGGGAGCAGCCTACCGTCTAAAACCACTCCGGCGTTTACCTCCGCTGCTGTTTTCGGGGGCACAATGGGCTGCCTAGGATGCAACCATTGGGCGCCCCCCAGCCTCCCCAGCCTAATGCCGGGGTACCTCCGCCAAAGGAGGGAGAGGTCGGTAAACGCTGCGACCTCTCCCCCAGACGTGTGTAGGACCGTGCAATGTGGGCCCCTAACCCACTGGTCCTACAAGGGGTTCAGGCTAGCAGCGAACTGCAAGCGCCTTCGCCCCCTTCGTCTGCGCCGGAGCGGGTGCGCGTCGACGTCGTCTTCACGTTCCCGCTCCGCCACCTCCTTCTGCGAGATGACACTCTCACAGAAGGAGGATACCGCCTTCCACGATCTGTCGCTGCCCAGCATGGCCGAGACGACGCTGTGCAGCGAGAGATCGGAGACATTGAGTTCCGCGGCCATAGCGCGGCGCTCCGGACCCCAGCGAGCGCACACCTCGAGGGTGTGCTGGGCCGTGTCGTCCGGATCGCCGCACTCGTGGCAGATCGGACTCGGCTCCCTTTTTATCTTGTGCAGGTAGTGGCCGAAGCACCCATGTCCGGTCAATACCTGCACAAGACGGTACGTGACGGTACCGTATCTCCGATCCAACCAGTGGTCCAGCGACGGGAGGAGTGCCCCTATGGTGCGGAGTCCATAGGGAGAGTCCTCCAGGTCGCTCTTCCACCGGTCCCTCATGCGCCGCTCCGTCATTCGACGGGCTCCCTCCACCGTCTCCGAGTCCGGGCGCTCTCTCCTCGCCCAGAATTCCGCCCTCCTCCGGTATGTCTCGGCCTGCACCTGAGCATCTAGCTCCCACGGCGGGGTGCAGGCCAAGACACACGCGGCCGCATGCGCCACTGTCATATAGGCCCTCACTATTCGGAGGGCCACCACCCTTTGGGGCCTCCTTAGGAGCGCCTTATTTTTGGCCGACAACGTGTCGGCCCAGATTGGCGCGCCGTATAGCGCCATGCTACGAACGACGCCTGCAAACAGGCGTCGGCATGGCGCTTGAGGCCCCCCCACGTTTGGCAACATGCGGCCCAGGGCCGACGCAGTGCCTACCACCCGGGGAGCAAGTTGGCGGAAATGCTCCCCGAAATCCCACCTCCGGTCCAGGATGAGGCCGAGGTATTTGATAGTGGCCTTCACCTTTACCGCCTCCCCCGCCACAGGGATAGTCATTCCACTACGGGGGCGCCATCCCTTTCCCCCAAAGACAATAGCGTCTGTCTTCGGGAGGGACACCTCCAGACCTAACTGTCGGATGCGGCCGACA
The DNA here is from genome assembly GCA_948252455.1 of Acleris cristana. Taxonomy (NCBI): domain Eukaryota; kingdom Metazoa; phylum Arthropoda; class Insecta; order Lepidoptera; family Tortricidae; genus Acleris; species Acleris cristana. The sequence goes on from OX411784.1 coordinate 22,919, forward strand.
ACCAGGTCTGCCGCCAACGACGCCCTCCGGAGGGCCTCTTCCAGCTCACGTCCCCGCACGGCCACCATTGTATCGTCGGCATAGCAAAGGGTGGCCATGCGGGGAAGGAGCGCTCCGCGGATCACCCAGTCATAGCCGATGTTCCATAGCAGGGGTCCTAACACGGACCCCTGGGGAACACCGCATGACATCGGGTGGGCGACCCGCAGACCTCCACGATCATAGAGCACTACCCTGTCGGTAAGGTAGTGCTCCACAATCCGCCGCAGATATCCGGGCACCCTGTGGTAGCGGAGGGCCTCACTGATGACCGGGAAGGGTAGGGAACCGAATGCGTTGGCGATATCTAACGATACCGCCACGACTCCCTCGCCCCTCTCCTCCGCGTGCCCACAGAAGTTCCGGAGGGACGAAAGCGCGTCCATAGTGGACCGTCCCTCACGGAACCCATACTGCCGGTCGGAGATGTTAGGCCCCACGTTCTCCAGATGTTGGACGATGCGACGTGACAAGATGCGTTCAAGCATCTTGCCTGTCTCATCTAGGAGGACGATGGGGCGGTGACCGGCAGGGGTATCTAGCGGCCTCCCCTCCTTCCGAAGGAGGACTAGGCGTCCCTCCTTCCAGCACCTCGGGAAGCGCCCCTCCTTGATGCAATCATCAAAGAGGGTCCGCAAGCGGTCCCCGAGGTGCTCCGCCACAATGTGGAGAACCCTCCCCGGTACCCCATCCGGTCCTGGCGCCTTCCTGCAGGCCCGAAGACGGTCGACGACGCTCTCCATTTCGTCGTCCGTCACGGGAGGGGGATCAACTGGATCAACCTCCTCAACCGTGGGGGCCACCATGCCGGGTGGCTGAAAAGCCGGCGCGGCCGGGAAGAGTCCCTCCACAATCCTCGTGAGGAGTTCTGGCTCAAGGGAGTCCATGGGGGGTGCACAACGCATTTTGTTGCGCACGACTCGGTAAGGCCGCCCCCACGGATCCCTATCCAGCGTGGCCAAGAACTCCTCACGCGCCTCGTCCTTCCTGCGAGCTATTTCCACAGAGAGCGCGTACTTCGCCGCCTTCAGCTCTCTGTGGAGATGCTCTTCCTCCTCCGGCAGGTGTCGCCGCCGCCTGCAGCGGGTGTAGGCACGGCGTGCGGCATCACTGGTGGCTCGAAGGGCCGCAATCTCCTGCGACCACCAGTACACCTGCTTTTTCGCGGGCAGCCTTCGGGCCCGAGGCATGGCCGCGTCGCACACCGTCGTTAGTGCGACGCGAAACTGGGCTGCACGTTCCTCTGCTCCCAGGGTGACCGGTGGGGGCGCACACCACGCCTCCACCATGGCGGCCTCTTCCGCCATTCCCCGGTCGAGTCGGGCCAGTGTCCACCTTGGGAAAGTCCCTCCTACTCCTCTCCCACTCCGCCCTCTCGAGCTTGGCGGCAGTACCCCCGGCGAGTTGCTGACCCTCATCCGAATGTATAAGTGGTCGGAGAGGGTCTCGACCTCCTCGAGGACGCGCCAGTCTGTGATACGTGCGGCGATGCTGGGGGTCGCGAACGAAATGTCCACGATCGACCCCCCATTTCGCCGCACACACGTGTTGGCGTCACCCCGGTTGAGCACCTCAAGCCCCATAGCCGCCACCCAGTCTTCGAGGGCCACTCCTCTCGGGTCCGTGATGGGGGAACCCCACGCAGCGCTCTTGGCGTTGAGGTCCCCCATCACCACCAATGGCGCCGGCGCCGCCCCTCCGACGACTCTCCCCAGCCCCACCAGGAAGGCTTCAAACTCCCGCAGTGGCCTATTCGGGGAGAAGTAGACTGCTACAAGAACAGTGTCTCCCCACTTGGCCACCGCGAAGCCCGAGCCCCTGGCCATTCCCGATAGGGGGGGGAGGTCACCCATCGCTGGCACCACAATGGCGACCGAGCCATCCGTCGCCCCGACCCAGTTGGGCTGGGGGGGGACGAAGTACGGCTCAGCCATCACCAAAACGCCAATGCCCCACTCCGCCATGACCTGCATCAGCAGGTCTTGGGCGCGGGCGGAGTGGTTGGCGTTCGCCTGAAGGACCTCTAAATGCTGGTGTGCTGGCATTTAGAGGTCCATCTGGCTCCCTTCCTGACTTGCCGTATTGGCAACACTCCTTATGGGTGAGGGCGTTGGCTGGCCAGCCTTGCCCCTAGTGTGTGGAGGGGCACACCTCCATCCCCCCATAATGTGATCCGCCGGACGTCGCGCCTCGTGGCAAACGTCACAGTGAGGCGTGGCAAGGCAGGAAGCCCTCCAGTGTTCTTGCCCACTGCACCGGTGACACCAATTCGACCGGTTCACCGTTGAGGGGCAGAGGGCTCCGCTGTGTCCGATGCCTTGGCATCGGAAGCACCGCATGGGCCTCCGCTCCAGTGCAGTCACGCTAGCGGACGACCACCCCACCAGTAGTCGTCCAGTCGTTGCTAGCGTGTTGGCCACGGTCACCGGGCACTGCACGTTCGCCATGCCGGATCCGTTGAAACGGACCCGGATTGCGCCAACCTTGATCTGGGCGGGGGAGCACCCAGTCTTTGCCTCAATTGCCGCCGCAATGTCTTCCGGGGTGATGGTCTCATCGAGACCACCCACCCGGATCTCTCCCATTTTGACGGGCCGGTAAACTTTGGCGACATCGCCAACCAGCCCGTCAATTTTGGCACATAGCGCGTCCGCAGCTGCTGCGCCGTTCGCGCCTGGGATCTCAATTAGTCGGGCCCCGGTCTGCGTCTTGCGGACGCGCACATGCTCGAGGCCAACCTCCGCCAGCGAGAAGCTCTTAATGGCCTTAGCCATGACGCTGGCGTAGGTGGCCTCGCTGCCCTCCTGGACGGCTATCACCACAGCAGCCGTCGAGGGAGCAGTCAGTCTCCTCGGGCGCGGCGCGGGCCGTTTGCTCTTGACCACTTGCGGTGGTGCGGCAGCCTTCTTTTTCTTCCTTTTCCCCTTTTTCACCACGTCTGACCACGACATCTGGGTGGGCGGTAGAGCCTCCTGCACTGCCGGCACCGCCGGGGCGAACTCGCGGATAGGAGGGGGACGGGGAGCCGCCAGCGATCTTGCCGCTTTGGCTGGACGAGCGGGGCGCGTTGGCTTGGCGGGAGGTCCCGCCTTGGCTCGGTGAGCCTTTCTAGCGGCGGGAGCCGGATTGGCGCAGGTAGCCGCTCTGGCGGGAGGAGCTGCTCTAGCTGGGGGAGCCGCCGTGGCATTGGGATCTGCTCTGGCCGGGGGGGCTGCCCTGGTGGAGGTGGAGGGAGCCTCGTTCCTCTTCCGGTCCGCTGCCAGTGGGGGGCGGACAATCGGACCAGCGGGGAGAAGGGCCCGGACTTCCCCAATCCGGACGTTTACCATCTCCCCGATGGACAGGGAGAGGTCCCGCTTCAGGTCTTCTCTCAACACCAGCATGGCCTGCCCCAGAGCATGAGGCAGGCCGTCTTCGGTGGCGGGGCCCTGAGAGGGCTGGCTCTTGCGCTCGGAAAAAGCAGTTCTGAGGGCCTTTAATTCCGACCGCATGGCGGCGAGCTCCCCTCTCATGCGCTTATTGTCGGCGCGCAAGGCCCTCATCTCTTCGTCTTCGCCACCGCCCCTCCCCTGAAGGACGTCTGCGGCCGAAAGGATGTCGTTGCACGCCATGTTCATTCGGCCCCAGACATCCCCCTTCAGGTTGCCGCACTTCTGTACTTCCGCCATTACCTGGCGTGCGGCATTCCTCACTATAGTGACGTACCCATCGCTGTCCTCGCCCTTGAAAGGGCTGCAGCTACGGTCTCGTGGGACCGACGAGCTTCTCCTTGAATTTCTCCCATTTTTTTTAAGGGGCTGCTTCTTTCCGTTCTGAGACGGCAGCGACTCACCAATTGCGCGGTACTTGGCAGCCACGTCCGCCGCCGCCTCAACCTCCCCGAGCTCGCGGTACCTCAGAACCAGTCCCGGGTACGCTCCCTTCGTACCGGGACCCTTCCCCCTTCTTGCCGTGTTGACTTTTGGCTTAACAGCCGGCCCTGTCAACCCGTCGTCTTCCCCTGCATGTGGCCTCTTCACTGTGCGGATATGTACTGATGGAAGCGATGAGTCAGTGACATCACCTTCCTCCAGCGTCATCGCCTCCATTAATTCCGTTTCCTTCAGGCGCGCCATTTCGTGCAGCCTATCAATCTCTTCAGTGTTATCGGTGTCAATTGCGCGTTTGCTGTAGTCGTGTTTACGGAGGTCAGCACCGGAGTGCTGACCTACGAGGCGGAATTTGCCCCCCCCAGAGTACGAGGGGCTGCCCGCGTCCGAAGACGCGGGGAGGGATTCTCCCTTGCGGGTACCCTCCTGGGGTAATACTTTTTGGATTCCTGCCATGCGTGCTATTTCAGGCCTAGCACTGGCCGTTTGCGGTCTACCTACCACATTCTCCCTGTAGACGCCGCGCACCTACCATCTACAAGGGGCGCACTTTTAGGGAGTATTTGGTTCCCAAGGCCCGCGCTGAGCCTATGAGTGGTTATCCCGCCACTGGTTCGGTGGAAGTGGGTAAGGATGGGTGCTGGGAAGGAAAGAGAAGGATATCAGGGAACGGGATGGGAAGGTGGGAAAAGGAGGGGAAGGTGCCGCTCTTAGTCTGATCCCTCACCCCAAGCCTTTCCGGTATGGGTAGCCCTGTCCGGTATAGCCTCGGGGATCACTGAGACACGCAAGCCCCCCCACCACGGCAAGGTGGCAGCACTTCGGGGGGGAACCTAACCTAACCTAACCTAACCTAACCTAACCTAACCTAACCTAACCTAACCTAACCTAACCTAACCTAACCTAACCTAACCTAACCTAACCTAACCTAACCTAACCTTTTTTTTTTTTTTTTTTGTTGACGGAGTGGAAATGCAATTTACGCATCCTCCCAGCCTGGGGATGGCTGTGCAATGGGAGGTATGACGGACTCTCAAAAGAACTACCGTCTAAAACCACTCCGGCGTTTAACCTCCCTGGCCAGTAGTGAGGCGCCGCGGAACCGCTAAAAAGCATTCTCCACTGACGCGCCTCCCGGCCTGCTCCGAAGAGCCCCCCCTTCTCCGCCAAAGGAGGAGACGGCTGTGAACAGCCCGCGACCGTCTCCCCAGACCGGTAAAGCCGTGCAATGTGGGCCCCCAACCCACTGGCTCTACAAGAAGTTCGGGCGAGCAGCGAACCGAAGTCCGCTGAGTTCGCCTTCCCTTCAACGGTCTGCCTGTGGTGGATGGTGCTTTCCGGATACCCAACCGCATTGGGTTGGTCCCATACCCTTCGAACACACCCCACCACAGCTGTCCCACCAATAACTACAGTGCCCCCCGGTATTCCAGAAGACACGTAGAAGGACACCAACCGCAAATGTGACGGAAGGAAGCTGTCCAGGGCGGAAACGGCCTCGAAGGCACACGCAACCGCCCCTTTCAACAACCTCAGTCACTGCCCCCTCCAGGCGACTGGTTAAGCTTTCCGGGAACAGAAACGGCCTCGTAGGCACACGCAACTGACCCTTCAAACTACCCCAGTCACCAATCCTCAAAAGGCAACAGATGGAAGCTGTCCAGGGCGGAAACGGCCTCGTAGGCACACGCAACCGCCCCTTCAAACGACCTCTGTCGCCGCCCACAACTGGTGGACGAAGCAGCTTCTCCGAAGAAAAGCCGCTCGTCACACCATCCCTCCCCAGGTAACAGAAGGAAACTTTCCGGGGCGGAAGTGGTCTCCACACAACCGCAACCCTTCAAGAAACCCCTGTCACCACCCCCGTGCCGGATATTCGCCATGGACTGAAAGAATCCCCCATAAGGAGAAAGTCTCAGCCGATGCCCAGGGTGCACCAGCCCAGATGCTGCGTTCTCTCCGGATCGAGATCAAGAGAGACTGCAGCACCCAGGCCAACGTGGAGGAATCCGGCCCGCACCCCAACCTAACCTAACCTAACCTAACCTAACCTAACCTAACCTAACCTAACCTAACCTAACCTAACCTAACCTAACCTTTTTTTTTTTTTTTTTTTTTTTTTTTTTTTGTTGACGGAGTGGAAATGCAATTTACGCATCCTCCCAGCCTGGGGATGGCTGTGCAATGGGAGGTATGACGGACTCTCAAAAGAACTACCGTCTAAAACCACTCCGGCGTTTAACCTCCCTGGCCAGTAGTGAGGCGCCGCGGAACCGCTAAAAAGCATTCTCCACTGACGCGCCTCCCGGCCTGCTCCGAAGAGCCCCCCCCTTCTCCGCCAAAGGAGGAGACGGCTGTGAACAGCCCGCGACCGTCTCCCCAGACCGGTAAAGCCGTGCAATGTGGGCCCCCAACCCACTGGCTCTACAAGAAGTTCGGGCGAGCAGCGAACCGAAGTCCGCTGAGTTCGCCTTCCCTTCAACGGTCTGCCTGTGGTGGATGGTGCTTTCCGGATACCCAACCGCATTGGGTTGGTCCCATACCCTTCAAACACACCCCACCACAGCTGTCCCACCAATAACTACAGTGCCCCCCGGTATTCCAGAAGACACGTAGAAGGACACCAACCGCAAATGTGACGGAAGGAAGCTGTCCAGGGCGGAAACGGCCTCGAAGGCACACGCAACCGCCCCTTTCAACAACCTCAGTCACTGCCCCCTCCAGGCGACTGGTTAAGCTATCCGGGAACAGAAACGGCCTCGTAGGCACACGCAACTGACCCTTCAAACTACCCCAGTCACCAATCCTCAAAAGGCAACAGATGGAAGCTGTCCAGGGCGGAAACGGCCTCGTAGGCACACGCAACCGCCCCTTCAAACGACCTCTGTCGCCGCCCACAACTGGTGGACGAAGCAGCTTCTCCGAAGAAAAGCCGCTCGTCACACCATCCCTCCCCAGGTGACAGAAGGAAACTTTCCGGGGCGGAAGTGGTCTCCACACAACCGCAACCCTTCAAGAAACCCCTGTCACCACCCCCGTGCCGGATATTCGCCATGGACTGAAAGAATCCCCCATAAGGAGAAAGTCTCAGCCGATGCCCAGGGTGCACCAGCCCAGATGCTGCGTTCTCTCCGGATCGAGATCAAGAGAGACTGCAGCACCCAGGCCAACGTGGAGGAATCCGGCCCGCACCCCAACCTAACCTAACCTAACCTAACCTAACCTAACCTAACCTAACCTAACCTAACCTAACCTAACCTAACCTAACCTAACCTAACCTAACCTAACCTCACCTAACCTAACCTAACCTAACCTAACCTAACCTAACCTAACCTAACCTTTTTTTTTTTTTTTTTTTTTTTGTTGACGGAGTGGAAATGCAATTTACGCATCCTCCCAGCCTGGGGATGGCTGTGCAATGGGAGGTATGACGGACTCTCAAAAGAACTACCGTCTAAAACCACTCCGGCGTTTAACCTCCCTGGCCAGTAGTGAGGCGCCGCGGAACCGCTAACAAGCATTCTCCACTGACGCGCCTCCCGGCCTGCTCCGAAGAGCCCCTTCTTCTCCGCCAAAGGAGGAGACGGCTGTGAACAGCCCGCGACCGTCTCCCCAGACCGGTAAAGCCGTGCAATGTGGGCCCCCAACCCACTGGCTCTACAAGAAGTTCGGGCGAGCAGCGAACCGAAGTCCGCTGAGTTCGCCTTCCCTTCAACGGTCTGCCTGTGGTGGATGGTGCTTTCCGGATACCCAACCGCATTGGGTTGGTCCCATACCCTTCAAACACACCCCACCACAGCTGTCCCACCAATAACTACAGTGCCCCCCGGTATTCCAGAAGACACGTAGAAGGACACCAACCGCAAATGTGACGGAAGGAAGCTGTCCAGGGCGGAAACGGCCTCGAAGGCACACGCAACCGCCCCTTTCAACAACCTCAGTCACTGCCCCCTCCAGGCGACTGGTTAAGCTTTCCGGGAACAGAAACGGCCTCGTAGGCACACGCAACTGACCCTTCAAACTACCCCAGTCACCAATCCTCAAAAGGCAACAGATGGAAGCTGTCCAGGGCGGAAACGGCCTCGTAGGCACACGCAACCGCCCCTTCAAACGACCTCTGTCGCCGCCCACAACTGGTGGACGAAGCAGCTTCTCCGAAGAAAAGCCGCTCGTCACACCATCCCTCCCCAGGTGACAGAAGGAAACTTTCCGGGGCGGAAGTGGTCTCCACACAACCGCAACCCTTCAAGAAACCCCTGTCACCACCCCCGTGCCGGATATTCGCCATGGACTGAAAGAATCCCCCATAAGGAGAAAGTCTCAGCCGATGCCCAGGGTGCACCAGCCCAGATGCTGCGTTCTCTCCGGATCGAGATCAAGAGAGACTGCAGCACCCAGGCCAACGTGGAGGAATCCGGCCCGCACCCCAACCTAACCTAACCTAACCTAACCTAACCTAACCTTTTTTTTTTTTTTTTTTTTTTTTTTTTGTTGACGGAGTGGAAATGCAATTTACGCATCCTCCCAGCCTGGGGATGGCTGTGCAATGGGAGGTATGACGGACTCTCAAAAGAACTACCGTCTAAAACCACTCCGGCGTTTAACCTCCCTGGCCAGTAGTGAGGCGCCGCGGAACCGCTAAAAAGCATTCTCCACTGACGCGCCTCCCGGCCTGCTCCGAAGAGCCCCCCCTTCTCCGCCAAAGGAGGAGACGGCTGTGAACAGCCCGCGACCGTCTCCCCAGACCGGTAAAGCCGTGCAATGTGGGCCCCCAACCCACTGGCTCTACAAGAAGTTCGGGCGAGCAGCGAACCGAAGTCCGCTGAGTTCGCCTTCCCTTCAACGGTCTGCCTGTGGTGGATGGTGCTTTCCGGATACCCAACCGCATTGGGTTGGTCCCATACCCTTCAAACACACCCCACCACAGCTGTCCCACCAATAACTACAGTGCCCCCCGGTATTCCAGAAGACACGTAGAAGGACACCAACCGCAAATGTGACGGAAGGAAGCTGTCCAGGGCGGAAACGGCCTCGAAGGCACACGCAACCGCCCCTTTCAACAACCTCAGTCACTGCCCCCTCCAGGCGACTGGTTAAGCTATCCGGGAACAGAAACGGCCTCGTAGGCACACGCAACTGACCCTTCAAACTACCCCAGTCACCAATCCTCAAAAGGCAACAGATGGAAGCTGTCCAGGGCGGAAACGGCCTCGTAGGCACACGCAACCGCCCCTTCAAACGACCTCTGTCGCCGCCCACAACTGGTGGACGAAGCAGCTTCTCCGAAGAAAAGCCGCTCGTCACACCATCCCTCCCCAGGTGACAGAAGGAAACTTTCCGGGGCGGAAGTGGTCTCCACACAACCGCAACCCTTCAAGAAACCCCTGTCACCACCCCCGTGCCGGATATTCGCCATGGACTGAAAGAATCCCCCATAAGGAGAAAGTCTCAGCCGATGCCCAGGGTGCACCAGCCCAGATGCTGCGTTCTCTCCGGATCGAGATCAAGAGAGACTGCAGCACCCAGGCCAACGTGGAGGAATCCGGCCCGCACCCCAACCTAACCTAACCTAACCTAACCTAACCTAACCTAACCTAACCTAACCTAACCTAACCTAACCTAACCTAACCTAACCTAACCTAACCTAACCTAACCTAACCTAACCTAACCTAACCTAACCTAACCTAACCTAACCTAACCTAACCTAACCTAACCTAACCTAACCTTTTTTTTTTTTTTTTTTGTTGACGGAGTGGAAATGCAATTTACGCATCCTCCCAGCCTGGGGATGGCTGTGCAATGGGAGGTATGACGGACTCTCAAAAGAACTACCGTCTAAAACCACTCCGGCGTTTAACCTCCCTGGCCAGTAGTGAGGCGCCGCGGAACCGCTAAAAAGCATTCTCCACTGACGCGCCTCCCGGCCTGCTCCGAAGAGCCCCCCCTTCTCCGCCAAAGGAGGAGACGGCTGTGAACAGCCCGCGACCGTCTCCCCAGACCGGTAAAGCCGTGCAATGTGGGCCCCCAACCCACTGGCTCTACAAGAAGTTCGGGCGAGCAGCGAACCGAAGTCCGCTGAGTTCGCCTTCCCTTCAACGGTCTGCCTGTGGTGGATGGTGCTTTCCGGATACCCAACCGCATTGGGTTGGTCCCATACCCTTCAAACACACCCCACCACAGCTGTCCCACCAATAACTACAGTGCCCCCCGGTATTCCAGAAGACACGTAGAAGGACACCAACCGCAAATGTGACGGAAGGAAGCTGTCCAGGGCGGAAACGGCCTCGAAGGCACACGCAACCGCCCCTTTCAACAACCTCAGTCACTGCCCCCTCCAGGCGACTGGTTAAGCTTTCCGGGAACAGAAACGGCCTCGTAGGCACACGCAACTGACCCTTCAAACTACCCCAGTCACCAATCCTCAAAAGGCAACAGATGGAAGCTGTCCAGGGCGGAAACGGCCTCGTAGGCACACGCAACCGCCCCTTCAAACGACCTCTGTCGCCGCCCACAACTGGTGGACGAAGCAGCTTCTCCGAAGAAAAGCCGCTCGTCACACCATCCCTCCCCAGGTGACAGAAGGAAACTTTCCGGGGCGGAAGTGGTCTCCACACAACCGCAACCCTTCAAGAAACCCCTGTCACCACCCCCGTGCCGGATATTCGCCATGGACTGAAAGAATCCCCCATAAGGAGAAAGTCTCAGCCGATGCCCAGGGTGCACCAGCCCAGATGCTGCGTTCTCTCCGGATCGAGATCAAGAGAGACTGCAGCACCCAGGCCAACGTGGAGGAATCCGGCCCGCACCCCAACCTAACCTAACCTAACCTAACCTAACCTAACCTAACCTAACCTAACCTAACCTAACATAACCTAACCTAACCTAACCTAACCTAACCTAACCTAACCTAACCCAACCTAACCTAACCTAACCTAACCTAACCTTTTTTTTTTTTTTTTTTTTTTTTTTTTTTGTTGACGGAGTGGAAATGCAATTTACGCATCCTCCCAGCCTGGGGATGGCTGTGCAATGGGAGGTATGACGGACTCTCAAAAGAACTACCGTCTAAAACCACTCCGGCGTTTAACCTCCCTGGCCAGTAGTGAGGCGCCGCGGAACCGCTAAAAAGCATTCTCCACTGACGCGCCTCCCGGCCTGCTCCGAAGAGCCCCCCCTTCTCCGCCAAAGGAGGAGACGGCTGTGAACAGCCCGCGACCGTCTCCCCAGACCGGTAAAGCCGTGCAATGTGGGCCCCCAACCCACTGGCTCTACAAGAAGTTCGGGCGAGCAGCGAACCGAAGTCCGCTGAGTTCGCCTTCCCTTCAACGGTCTGCCTGTGGTGGATGGTGCTTTCCGGATACCCAACCGCATTGGGTTGGTCCCATACCCTTCAAACACACCCCACCACAGCTGTCCCACCAATAACTACAGTGCCCCCCGGTATTCCAGAAGACACGTAGAAGGACACCAACCGCAAATGTGACGGAAGGAAGCTGTCCAGGGCGGAAACGGCCTCGAAGGCACACGCAACCGCCCCTTTCAACAACCTCAGTCACTGCCCCCTCCAGGCGACTGGTTAAGCTATCCGGGAACAGAAACGGCCTCGTAGGCACACGCAACTGACCCTTCAAACTACCCCAGTCACCAATCCTCAAAAGGCAACAGATGGAAGCTGTCCAGGGCGGAAACGGCCTCGTAGGCACACGCAACCGCCCCTTCAAACGACCTCTGTCGCCGCCCACAACTGGTGGACGAAGCAGCTTCTCCGAAGAAAAGCCGCTCGTCACACCATCCCTCCCCAGGTGACAGAAGGAAACTTTCCGGGGCGGAAGTGGTCTCCACACAACCGCAACCCTTCAAGAAACCCCTGTCACCACCCCCGTGCCGGATATTCGCCATGGACTGAAAGAATCCCCCATAAGGAGAAAGTCTCAGCCGATGCCCAGGGTGCACCAGCCCAGATGCTGCGTTCTCTCCGGATCGAGATCAAGAGAGACTGCAGCACCCAGGCCAACGTGGAGGAATCCGGCCCGCACCCCAACCTAACCTAACCTAACCTAACCTAACCTAACCTAACCTAACCTAACCTTTTTTTTTTTTTTTTTTTTTTTTTTTTTTTTTTTTTTTTTTTTTTTTTTTTTTAACGGAGAGGAAATGCATTTACGCATCCCCTTCCGGCTAGGGTAGCCAATGGAAGGGGTATGACGGACTCACAACCACCTCAGTCTCCTGCGAGAGCTGAGGTGGAAGCCTACCGTCTAAAACCTCTCCGGTGTAACCTCCAAGGGCTGGTAGCAGGGGCACCGTGGGCTGATGACTATGCCACCACTGGGTGCCCCCCAGCCGCCCCAGCCTATTGCTGGGGCACCTGCGTCAAGGGAGGGAGGGTTCGGTTAACACTCGGAACCCTCCCCCAGACGTGTAGGACCATAGTGTGGGACCCTATCCCCACGGTCCTACTAGGGGTTCAGGTGGGCAGTAAACTGCCTCCGCCTTCGCCCCAAACGTCTACGCCGGAGCGGGTGCGCCTCCACGTCCTCCTCGCGCTCCCGCTCCCCCGCCTCCTTCTGCGAGATTATGCTCTCGCAGAAGGAGACGACCGCCAACCACGATCTCTTGCTGCTCAGCATGGCCGACACGACGCTGTGCAGCGAGAGATCGGACAGCCCTGTGTTCGCAACCAGAGCGCGGCGCTCCGGATCCCACTTCGGACACACCTCTAAGGTGTGCTCGGCCGTGTCGTCTGGGTCGCCGCACTCGTGGCAAACCGGACTGGGCTCTCTCCTAATCTTGTGCAGGTAATGACCAAAGCATCCGTGCCCCGTCATCACCTGCACAAGACGGTACGTGACGGTACCGTATCTCCGATCCAACCAGTGGTCCAGCGACGGGAGGAGTGCCCCTATGGTGCGGAGTCCATAGGGAGAGTCCTCCAGGTCGCTCTTCCACCGGTCCCTCATGCGTCGCTCCGTCATTCGACGGGCCCCCTCCACCGTCTCCGAGTCCGGGCGCTCTCTCCTCGCCCAGAATTCCGCCCTTCTCCGGTATGTCTCGGCCTGCACCTGAGCATCTAGCTCCCACGGCGGGGTGCAGGCCAAGACACACGCGGCCGCATGTGCCACCGTCATATAGGCCCTCACTATTCGGAGGGCCACCACCCTTTGGGGTCTCCTTAAGAGCGCCTTATTTTTGGCCGATAACGTGTCGGCCCAGATTGGCGCGCCGTATAGCGCCATACTGCGAACGACGCCTGCAAACAGGCGTCGGCATGGCGCTTGAGGCCCCCCTACGTTTGGCAACATGCGGCCCAGGGCCGACGCAGTGCCTACCACTCGGGGAGCAAGTTGGCGGAAATGCTCCCCAAAATCCCACCTCCGGTCCAGGATGAGGCCGAGGTATTTTATAGTGGCCTTCACCTGGACCGCCTCCCCCGCCACAGGGATGGTCGTCCCGCTAAGGGGACGCCATCTCCTCCCCCCGAAGACAATAGCGTCCGTCTTCGGGAGGGACACCTCCAGACCCAGTAGTCGGATGCGGCCGACAACCAGGTCTGCCGCCAACGATGCCCTCCGGAGGGCCTCCTCCAGCTCACGTCCCCGCACGGCCACCATTGTATCGTCGGCATAGCAAAGGGTGGCCATGCGGGGAAGGAGCGCTCCGCGGATCACCCAGTCATAGCCAATGTTCCATAGCAGGGGTCCTAACACGGACCCCTGGGGAACACCGCATGACATCGGGTGGGCGACCCGCAGACCTCCACGATCATAGAGCACTACCCTGTCGGTTAGGTAGTGCTCCACAATCCGCCGCAGATATCCGGGCACCCTGTGGTAGCGGAGGGCCTCACTGATGACCGGGAAGGGTAGGGAACCGAATGCGTTGGCGATATCTAACGATACCGCCACGACTCCCTCGCCCCTCTCCTCCGCGTGCCCACAGAAGTTCCGGAGGGACGAAAGCGCGTCCATAGTGGACCGTCCCTCACGGAACCCATACTGCCGGTCGGAGATGTTAGGCCCCACGTTCTCCAGGTGTTGGACGATGCGACGTGACAAGATGCGTTCAAGCATCTTGCCCGTCTCATCTAGGAGGACGATGGGGCGGTGACCGGCAGGGGTATCTAGCGGCCTCCCCTCCTTCCGAAGGAGGACTAGGCGTCCCTCCTTCCAGCACCTCGGGAAGCGCCCCTCCTTGATGCAATCATCAAAGAGGGTCCGCAAGCGGTCCCCTAGGTGCTCCGCCACAATGTGGAGAACCCTCCCCGGTACCCCATCCGGTCCTGGCGCCTTCCTGCAGGCCCGGAGACGGTCGACGACGCTCTCCATTTCGTCGTCCGTCACGGGAGGGGGATCAACTAGATCAACCTCCTCAACCGTGGGGCCCACCATGCCGGGTGGCTGAAAAGCCGGCGCGGCCGGGAAGAGTCCCTCCACAATCCTCGTGAGAAGTTCTGGCTCAAGGGAGTCCATGGGGGGTGCACAACGCATTTTGTTGCGCACGACTCGGTAAGGCCGCCCCCACGGATCCCTATCCAGCGTGGCCAAGAACTCCTCACGCGCCTCGTCCTTCCTGCGAGCTATCTCCACAGAGAGCGCGTACTTCGCCGCCTTCAGCTCTCTGTGGAGATGCTCTTCCTCCTCCGGCAGGTGTCGCCGCCGCCTGCAGCGGGTGTAGGCACGGCGTGCGGCATCACTGGTGGCTCGAAGGGCCGCAATCTCCTGCGACCACCAGTACACCTGCTTTTTCGCGGGCAGCCTTCGGGCCCGAGGCATGGCCGCGTCGCACACCGTCGTAAGTGCGACGCGAAACTGGGCTGCACGTTCCTCTGCTCCCAGGGTGACCGGTGGGGGCGCACACCACGCCTCCACCATGGCGGCCTCTTCCGCCATTCCCCGGTCGAGTCGGGCCAGGGTCCACCTTGGGAAAGTCCCTCCTACTCCTCTCCCACTCCGCCCTCTCGAGCTTGGCGGCAGTACCCCCGGCGAGTTGCTGACCCTCATCCGAATGTATAAGTGGTCGGAGAGGGTCTCGACCTCCTCGAGGACGCGCCAGTCTGTGATACGTGCGGCGATGCTGGGGGTCGCGAACGAAATGTCCACGATCGACCCCCCATTTCGCCGCACACACGTGTTGGCGTCACCCCGGTTGAGCACCTCAAGCCCCATAGCCGCCACCCAGTCTTCGAGGGCCACTCCTCTCGGGTCCGTGATGGGGGAACCCCACGCAGCGCTCTTGGCATTGAGGTCCCCCATCACCACCAATGGCGCCGGCGCCGCCCCTCCGACGACTCTCCCCAGCCCCACCAGGAAGGCTTCAAACTCCCGCAGTGGCCTATTCGGGGAGAAGTAGACTGCTACAAGAACAGTGTCTCCCCACTTGGCCACCGCGAAGCCCGAGCCCTTGGCCATTCCCGATAGGGGGGGGAGGTCACCCATCGCTGGCACCACAATGGCGACCGAGCCATCCGTCGCCCCGACCCAGTTGGGCTGGGGGGGGACGAAGTACGGCTCAGCCATCACCAAAACGCCAATGCCCCACTCTGCCATGACCTGCATCAGCAGGTCTTGGGCGCGGGCGGAGTGGTTGGCGTTCGCCTGAAGGACCTCTAAATGCTGGTGTGCTGGCATTTAGAGGTCCATCTGGCTCCCTTCCTGACTTGCCGTATTGGCAACACTCCTTATGGGTGGGGGCGTTGGCTGGCCAGCCTTGCCCCTAGTGTGTGGAGGGGCACACCTCCATCCCCCCATAATGTGATCCGCCGGACGTCGCGCCTCGTGGCAAACGTCACAGTGAGGCGTGGCAAGGCAGGAAGCCCTCCAGTCCTAACCTAACCTAACCTAACCTAACCTAACCTAACCTAACCTAACCTAACCTAACCTAACCTTTTTTTTTTTTTTTTTTTTTTTTTTTTTTTTTTTTTTTTTTTTTTTTTGTTGACGGAGTGGAAATGCAATTTACGCATCCTCCCAGCCTGGGGATGGCTGTGCAATGGGAGGTATGACGGACTCTCAAAAGAACTACCGTCTAAAACCCCTCCGGCGTTTAACCTCCCTGGCCAGTAGTGAGGCGCCGCGGAACCGCTAAAAAGCATTCTCCACTGACGCGCCTCCCGGCCTGCTCCGAAGAGCCCCCCCTTCTCCGCCAAAGGAGGAGACGGCTGTGAACAGCCCGCGACCGTCTCCCCAGACCGGTAAAGCCGTGCAATGTGGGCCCCCAACCCACTGGCTCTACAAGAAGTTCGGGCGAGCAGCGAACCGAAGTCCGCTGAGTTCGCCTTCCCTTCAACGGTCTGCCTGTGGTGGATGGTGCTTTCCGGATACCCAACCGCATTGGGTTGGTCCCATACCCTTCAAACACACCCCACCACAGCTGTCCCACCAATAACTACAGTGCCCCCCGGTATTCCAGAAGACACGTAGAAGGACACCAACCGCAAATGTGACGGAAGGAAGCTGTCCAGGGCGGAAACGGCCTCGAAGGCACACGCAACCGCCCCTTTCAACAACCTCAGTCACTGCCCCCTCCAGGCGACTGGTTAAGCTTTCCGGGAACAGAAACGGCCTCGTAGGCACACGCAACTGACCCTTCAAACTACCCCAGTCACCAATCCTCAAAAGGCAACAGATGGAAGCTGTCCAGGGCGGAAACGGCCTCGTAGGCACACGCAACCGCCCCTTCAAACGACCTCTGTCGCCGCCCACAACTGGTGGACGAAGCAGCTTCTCCGAAGAAAAGCCGCTCGTCACACCATCCCTCCCCAGGTGACAGAAGGAAACTTTCCGGGGCGGAAGTGGTCTCCACACAACCGCAACCCTTCAAGAAACCCCTGTCACCACCCCCGTGCCGGATATTCGCCATGGACTGAAAGAATCCCCCATAAGGAGAAAGTCTCAGCCGATGCCCAGGGTGCACCAGCCCAGATGCTGCGTTCTCTCCGGATCGAGATCAAGAGAGACTGCAGCACCCAGGCCAACGTGGAGGAATCCGGCCCGCACCCCCAACCTAACCTAACCTTTTTTTTTTTTTTTTTTGTTGACGGAGTGGAAATGCAATTTACGCATCCTCCCAGCCTGGGGATGGCTGTGCAATGGGAGGTATGACGGACTCTCAAAAGAACTACCGTCTAAAACCACTCCGGCGTTTAACCTCCCTGGCCAGTAGTGAGGCGCCGCGGAACCGCTAAAAAGCATTCTCCACTGACGCGCCTCCCGGCCTGCTCCGAAGAGCCCCCCCTTCTCCGCCAAAGGAGGAGACGGCTGTGAACAGCCCGCGACCGTCTCCCCAGACCGGTAAAGCCGTGCAATGTGGGCCCCCAACCCACTGGCTCTACAAGAAGTTCGGGCGAGCAGCGAACCGAAGTCCGCTGAGTTCGCCTTCCCTTCAACGGTCTGCCTGTGGTGGATGGTGCTTTCCGGATACCCAACCGCATTGGGTTGGTCCCATACCCTTCAAACACACCCCACCACAGCTGTCCCACCAATAACTACAGTGCCCCCCGGTATTCCAGAAGACACGTAGAAGGACACCAACCGCAAATGTGACGGAAGGAAGCTGTCCAGGGCGGAAACGGCCTCGAAGGCACACGCAACCGCCCCTTTCAACAACCTCAGTCACTGCCCCCTCCAGGCGACTGGTTAAGCTTTCCGGGAACAGAAACGGCCTCGTAGGCACACGCAACTGACCCTTCAAACTACCCCAGTCACCAATCCTCAAAAGGCAACAGATGGAAGCTGTCCAGGGCGGAAACGGCCTCGTAGGCACACGCAACCGCCCCTTCAAACGACCTCTGTCGCCGCCCACAACTGGTGGACGAAGCAGCTTCTCCGAAGAAAAGCCGCTCGTCACACCATCCCTCCCCAGGTGACAGAAGGAAACTTTCCGGGGCGGAAGTGGTCTCCACACAACCGCAACCCTTCAAGAAACCCCTGTCACCACCCCCGTGCCGGATATTCGCCATGGACTGAAAGAATCCCCCATAAGGAGAAAGTCTCAGCCGATGCCCAGGGTGCACCAGCCCAGATGCTGCGTTCTCTCCGGATCGAGATCAAGAGAGACTGCAGCACCCAGGCCAACGTGGAGGAATCCGGCCCGCACCCCAACCTAACCTAACCTAACCTAACCTAACCTAACCTAACCTAACCTAACCTAACCTAACCTAACCTAACCTAACCTTTTTTTTTTTTTTTTTTTTTTTTTTTAACGAGGGGATATGCGTTACGCATACCACCAGACTTGTGTAGTGTGGTGGTTATGTGGGACTCTCCTCCCACCTCCTTCCCCTAGTGGGTAGAGGGCAGGAGTCCTACCCACTAAAACCACCTCGACGTTCCCTCTTTGGCCTTTTGTGTTTTGTGGCTGCAATGGGGTCCCATGGGAGTCTACCAAAACTGCAGCCACGGCCTCCTCGGTCAGATGGTTGGACCAAGGTATTCGTCCTGAAGAGGAGGGAGGAGCCGTGAGCCTGTGGCTGCTCCCTCAGCGGCTGGCGGGGTGATGGCCCCACTAGGAAGGGACAATGCTGGCAAACTGCCGCCTTCTCCCTCCTCTTCTTTTACGCCTGATGGCGTCCGCGGACTCGTCTTCCTCGCGAGCCCGCTCTGCTGCCTCCTTTCGTGAGATGACCTCCTCACAAAAGGTGGCAACGGCATCCCATGATCTGTCACTACCCAGCATAGCTGATACTACGCTGGGCAGGGAGAGATCATTCCCTATTCGTCTTGTCAAGTCGAGGCGTTCCGTTTGCCATGCGAAACATGTTTCCATGGTGTGCTGCGCCGTGTCCTCCAGCGCACCACACTCATGGCAGATTGGAGACGTCTCCCGTCTTGCAATCTTGTGCAGATACTGCCCGAAACATCCGTGCCCAGACAGCACCTGCACAAGACGGTATGTGAGTAGCCCGTGGCGCCTCTCTTTCCACTCCTGGAGAACTGGCCGGAGAGCCTCAATGGTGCGGACTCCGTAAACGGGGTCCATGAGGCTGTTCGACCAGCTCTCCATCATCCGCTCTTGGGCACTGCGCTGCGCCCTCTCCACGTCTTCAGAGCCAGGGCCTTCCCCTCTTGCTCTGCTCTCCGTACGAGCATGGTAGGTGTCGGCTCGCACTGCAGCCTCTAGCTCCCATGGGGGAGTGCCGGCCAGTGCACAAGCAGCCGCAAAGGAGACCGTACGGTACCCCCTGATCATCCTCAGTGCCATGACCCTCTGCGGTTTTCGCAAGAGGGTTTTGTTTCGAGTACTGAGAGAGGCCGACCAAATGGGGGCACCGTACAGAGCCATGCTTTTTATGACCTCCGCGTATAGGCGCCGACACGGAGCCTGAGGTCCTCCCACATTCGGAAGCAGCTTTCCAAGGGCTGAGGCAGTGCCAACAATACGTGGGGCGAGACATCGGAAGTGCTCCTCAAATTTCCAATCTGGGTCAAGGATAAGGCCCAAGTATTTGATATGGGCCTTTAGCCGGACCCTCTCTCCGTCTACTTGGATGCTAAGACCTGCGGTAACCCGCCATCTTGGCCCACGGAAGACGATAGCTTCAGTCTTGGAGAGGGCCACCTCCAGTCCCAGCATCCGGATGCGATCAACCACAAGGGTAGCGCCCACTGTAGCTAACCGCATCGCCTCTTCCCGGCTGTTGCCTCGGACGGCCACCATCGTGTCATCCGCGTAGCAGAAAACCGCCATCCGAGGCAAGAGCTGTCCTCTGATGGCCCAATCATAGCCCAGGTTCCAAAGCAAGGGTCCCAGCACGGACCCCTGAGGAACGCCACAGGACATACGCTGGGCCATCCGCTCTCCATCTCTACTTTGATAGAGCACTACCCGGTCAGACAGGTAGTGCCCTATCACCTTCCTCAGGTACATAGGCACCTGGTGGAACTTGAGTGCCTCTTCAATTACTTCAAAGGGGAGCGAGCCGAAAGCGTTGGCTATATCTAAAGATACAGCTACTACTCCTTCTCCCCTTTCCTTAGCCTCCTCGGAGAAGCTTTTTAGTGCACCTAAAGCATCTAGTGTGGACAGCCCTGCCCTGAACCCAAACTGTCTCTCGGAAATTTCCGGGCCATCTCTGGCTAAGTGCCTATTGATTCGTATTGCTACTATCCTCTCAAAAACCTTGCCGACCTCGTCCAAGAGAACGAGTGGTCGGTATCCGGAAGGAGAATCAGGTGGGCGACCCTCCTTTCTCAGTAGGCACAAACGCCCCTCCTTCCAACACCTGGGAACCTGTCCTGTCTCTAGGCAGTCATCAAACAGCTGCCGGAGACGACACCCTAGATGCTTTAGCGCCAGAAAAAGCACTTTTCCTGGTACTCCATCCGGCCCAGGCGCTTTACGCGACGATTTTAGACGGGCCACCGCTTCCATCATCTCGTCGTCCGTGATTAGCGGGATGTTATTGTTACCCTCGTTTTCTTCTGGCCCTGTCATCCTTGGAGGAATGAAGGCTTCCCGCTGAGGGAATAGGCCCGTTACGACCGCTGAGAGAAGGGTGGGCTCAAAGGTATCCGTGGGGGGCGCGTGTTGTAATTTTCTGCGTACAACACGGTACGGGCGTCCCCACGGGTCTCTATTGAGCGTCTCTAGGAACTCCTCATTGGCGGAGTCTTTAGCCTTTGCAATGGCAGTCTGCAGTGCGACTTTGGCTTCCCGGAGAGCTCGGCGGTAAGATTCCTCCTCCTCAGCTGTGTGTGACCTGCGTCGGCGGCATCGCGTGAATGCCCGGCGAGCGGCATTACTGGTGATGCGGAGAGCCTGAATCTCCTGCGACCACCAATAGACTTGCTTCCTCGCCGGTATTCGTCTAGCCCGGGGCATAGCAGCGTCACAGACTTCTGTGAGAGCAGCTCGAAAGCGGACAGCTCGCTCCTCCACGTTGGCCATTTCTGCTGTATCTGGCCCCCAGGCCTGCACTATGGCTGCCTCCTCCGCCATTTCCCGATCCAAACGGGAGAGTGTCCATCTGGGGAACGATTGCCTTCCAGGCCGGTGAGGCGCATCCATCGTCGAGGAACCGGATACCCGAAAGCGGATGTATAAATGGTCCGACAGCGTCTCCACCTCTTCTAGGACGCGCCATCCCCCAGAGCGTGCAGCGACAGCAGGGGTCGCAAACGTCAAGTCTACGATGGACCCCCCCTGCTGTCGAACACAGGTGTTGGTGTTGCGCTGGTTGAGGAGGACCAGGCCTATTGCCGCAGCCCAGTCTCTCAGCACTGCACCTCTCGCATCCGTGATGGGAGAACCCCACGCCGTACACTTCGCGTTGAAATCTCCCATCACGATGACTTGGGCAGGAGCCGCTCTGCCTATCACCATCTCCAGCATGTTGAGGTACCTTTCAAATTCATCTAGTCTTCGGTTGGGGGAAAAGTAGACTCCGATGAGCACTATTTCACCCCAAGTGGCTGCCACGTATCCCGGTCCCTTTTCCTTGGTAGAGAAGGAGGGGAAGTGGGTAGCTGCGGGTACCACGATGGCAACCAAGCCCTCAGTATCCCCAGCCCAGTGTAGTTGGGATGGTACATAATAGGGCTCTGCTATGACAACGACATCTAAACTCCACTCCGCCATAGTTTGCATTAATAGATCTTGTGCGCGGGCGGAGTGGTTGGTATTCGTCTGGAGAAGGTCGAAATGTCGGTGTGCTGGCATTAAGAAACCGAATTTTCGACCTCCAAAGGCAACTGGATATTTGCCTCTACTTGTGGTGTGACTTGGGTCCTATGTGTCACTGTCGTCTTTCCCTTGACCTGTGGCGGGACGCATTTAGAGCTGCCCATCACATGGCCTGCCCGTCTCTTGGCTTGTGCGCATATTGCGCAACGCGGGTCCGCCGTGCAGGAGGCGGATTTGTGACCCTCTATGCCACACCTAAAACATAGGGCTTCCCTACTTTCGCTCGAAGGGCACGTTGGTTTGGTATGGCCCAGTCCCATGCATCTGAAACACCTTAAGGGGCGGGGTTCCATTGCCGAAACTCGAGCCGCCGACCACCCGACTAGCAGTCGCCCCGCTTGACTCAGAGCTTTTGCCGCTGCCGCCGGACACTCAACTATCACTGAGCCTCCATAGGGCCCCATGCTTATAGCACCGACCTTTATCTCGTCTTCACGGCACCTTCCGGCCGCTGACGCGGCAGCAGTGATGTCCTCCTTCTCTATTGATTCATCCAAGCCGGTCACCCTCACTGACGCCTTTTTGATGGGCCTGCTGATTGAGGCCACATCTCCGAGTACTTCTTGGAGTTTCGTTGCTAATGAGTTGGCATTAGATCCACTATCAGCACCAGGGACGATAATTATCCGGGCACCACTCATCGTATTCCGGACTTTGAGGTTTTGGTTTAGGCCAACGTCGTCCAGTTTAAAGGCTTGTTTGGCCTTTTTTAGGGCGTCTTTGTAGGTTACTCCTCTCTGCTCCGCTTCCGGTTGCAGAGTAACCACTACCGCAGTGGTTTTTGGGGTACCTATCTTATGAGTCCTCTTTTTTCGTTTCTTGGGCGCCGCAGCTGTAGGTGGTGTCGGGTGCCTTCTTCGTCCCGGAGCAGGCGCACTGGCGCCAGTTGTCGGGTTGGACTTTTTGCCCTTTCCTTTTCCTTTCCTTTTACCGCCTTTCCCCACTTCAATAAACTCTGAATCCGCTTCGGCACGGGAGGTGCTAGGCTGCGGGTGGGAGATAGGATCGCCGGTAGAGGCAGCAGCCGCAGGTTGGCGGCGTGATGTGGCTTTTGGTTTCTGCTTGGGGATATTGGCCTGATGGTGCGGCGTAGCCACCGGTTTCGTCTTTGGGGCTGAGCCCATCGTTGTGGTAGTTGATGCAACCCTCGTTTTATCCGCCGCCATCGGTGGTGTCAGCACTGGCGCAGGAGGGAGTCGGGACTCAATGTCTCCAAGGCGAGCATTAATCATCCCGCCAAGGGACACGAGGAGGTCTCGCCTTACATCCTCCATTATACTCGCGATTCCGGCCTGGATGTCAGGCTGTTGTTCGACAAGGCCTGCATTCCGCTCCGAAAAGGCAGTGCGGAGGGACTTCACTTCAGATCTGAGGAGCTCCATCTCGCGTTTGAGACGCGCGTTGTCTGCCCTCAATTTTCGTGTCTCCTCGTCTGTAGACAGAGTCCCCAGGTCTTCAACTGCTTGGGAGATGGCCAGAACTCCAAGATTTATTTGCTTACGAACTGTTCCTTTAAGGTTTTTGGACGCACGGGAAGCCTCGCGGATGTCATGAACTCCAACAAGAGCTTTGCGTACCAGGTCGTCTCTTGTTTGATACTCCGGTGTTGAGAGGGATGTTTCGAGTTCCATTTCATTGGCTCGGGGAATAGCAGCTTCCGGCCGAGTTTTACCGAGAAGCGCTTCACTTTCTAAAGCCACCTTTTCCGATCTGTATAGGGCCACTTTTGCTTGTTCCAGGCCAGTTGAATGGGCATGGCCTCCGCGAACTCTTCGTGACGTAATAATTTTTGGAAGGGGAGAACTTCTCATCTCGTTATTCTCCTCTTCTGAGTCGCCAGGGTGTCGTCTTTTTTCTCCTGCGAGATGAACAGACAAGAGGGAGGCGTCCGAAATATTTACCGCCTCTTCATTTATCTCCGCCATCCATTCCAGGTCTTTCTCTCTTACCATCGCCTCGTGGTCGATGGAAAGGTCATCTTCCAGGTTTTTCTTTTCCACCACCGGCACTCGAACCCTAGGGCTCGCCGACCGTGGCCTAAGCGCCATCCGCTGCAATCGGACGATCGGGATTCGCGCCCTCGCCCTGTTAACTCCGGTTTGGCCCTGAGAAGGGCCGTTTTCAGCTTGGCCCTGAGAAGGGCCGTTTTCAGCTTGGCCCTGAGAAGGGCCGTTTTCAGGTTGGCCCTGAGAAGGGCCGTTTTCAGGTTGGCCCTGAGAAGGGCCGTTAGGAAGGGTTTTCAAAATATACATTTCTGTTCCCACGAAAATAGGCCGATTTAATAAGTCCGCCCCCGAGTGACGCCCATCCCAGGGGTAAAGCTAATACTGTAAAGGTCGCTACGTATTTACAGGTTTTAACGACTTCGCTGTCGGGTTTTATAGAGTTTCCTTCTCGCGGGCCGGCCAATTAAGGCAAGCCCTCCGTTCTGGTGTCTCTTAACTACCCCATAACGCCGCTAGATGGGGATTGTTGAAAAGAGACGCCAGAGTACGGGGTAATAGAGGAGTCGACGTGCCTCCCCTATATTTTGGGCGGTAAGTGCTCGACGGCATTATAAGTGCACGCCGAGCCCGCCCCCTAACCTAACATAAACCTACCCATTTCCCCCCCAGTGTGGCGGTGACGAAGCAACTTCTCAAAGAGAAGCCACTGGTCACCTCCCCCTCACCCCCCCTGCCGGATATTCGCCATGGACTGAGAGAATCCCCTAAAAGGAGAAAGTCTCAGCCGATGCCCAGGGTGCACCAGCCCAGATGCTGCGTTCTCTCCGGATCGAGATCAAGAGAGACTGCAACACCCAGGCCAACGTGGAGGAATCCGGCCCGCACCCCAACCTAACCTAACCTAACCTAACCTAACCTAACCTAACCTAACCTAACCTAACCTAACCTGCAGGTTCTATGTTCCGCCGTATGTAGGTATGTTTTTAGGGTTTCGTACCAAAATGTTAAATAACCCTCCTTTTAGGCTTCGCCGCAGTCCAGTGAAAAGGAACCCTTATGAGACTTCGGTGTCTGTCTGATTGTGTGTCCCAGCATGTTTTTCCCAACAACTACAAACTATTCTACCGAATTGAAATTGGTATTCGGCCTATAAACTGCCTGCCCGCAAAAAAAATAAGTGTTTTTATCAGAATATCAGAAATGGGGTCTAAGTCGGTTTTAAAAGTGAAAGAGAAACTATTATAACCAATGGGGTATTATAATGAAAGGGCCGGATTTGCTCATTTAAAAACAATTAATGACCAAAAATTTAGAAAAAATTGCCCTTGCCAAGTTGGAGGCTGTAAAAAAAAAGACAGTTATTTATCTATATTTGATAATTAATACCGAAGTTATCAAAATCAGTCCTCGAGATGTTAACAAAATAAACCAGATTTAGCTATTTGACGACAGATGGCGCAAGCTGTACCCATTTTGGACATGAAATTAAAGTATATTTTACGGAAACGAGTGCGGTTAGGACCATTTACCTACAATACGAATTAAAGTTGAACTTCATTCTGGCGCGACACAGGAAAAAAAAAACATGAATCTAAACAACATAATATGATTGTTAACGAATGTAATTTTGCTACTTGACTACAGATGGCGCAACGTGTAGTCATTTTTACAGGAAGGAGTACCGCTATTGCCACCAACATGAATATAGCACTATACCTACGCATTACAGAATCGTTAAATACAAAAGCTTTGTATCGAAAACCTGTGTTAATATTTACTAAAACCAAGTATTAGGCGTAAAAAGTAGGTTTTTCCTTAGAATAAAATTATAATCGATTGCCATCAATACTAAGGCGCATTTATTTTCGTTGGTAAATGTAAAATTTCGGGTTAAGTTTTTTGTAAGCCGATTGTGCAAATATATTTTTTTTCATAGGGTATACTTTCGAGGTAGTCCCGTTGTCACCAAATCGGGGATCCGTGAGGAATGGAGGGAACTTTTCATATATTAAAGAAATAAACATAGCGATTTTTGTATTTTCAGTAACACGTTCAGCATTTTCATTTAGTGAAGTGGAACTGATGATGAAGACCACAGATGGCCACCGGAACTTCTCAACAGTACCTAACTTTTTCCGGTGTGGCGATAACATACCCCGATTAAGATAGTTAGGCGAATAAAACCGATGCCACACGAGCGTTGCCAGTGTTCTGCACATAAATAATTAGAACAACATGTCACACGACGCGTTTAAACACTTGCGCCACTCTATGTTGAAATCACACCATTGCGACGACGCAATCGCCGGCAACGCTCGTGCGGCATCGAGGATCCCTTTGTCACCCATAAACTTATTGTACATTGGTATAAAATTTCGAATGACAGAAATTTAAATCCATATTATTTATGTTCATGACATGAGTCATACAAATTTGAAAGCATAACGCTTAATAATACTGATCAATTTTCTAAAGTTATACATTTGATATCTATAACGTTCAAAGGTATATCGGTCATTATTTAGAAATATTTTCCGGCATAATATTCTGAAGGGTAACCCAACTTTTTCTCGAATTTCACTTCATCGAATGTATCATTTCATCGAATTTAGTTTCTTCGAACGCTGGCTTTCTGGTGAAACCATGATGTTTTCTGGATATTTTAAAGATTCATTAGGTAGTTTAGGTTAGACTTGTGAGTACCAAAAAAAGTTAACTCATGCAGCGAGAAATGCCTTTCGATGAAATGAAAATTCTGCGTAATGATACGTTCGTGGAAAGGTGTTTCGACAAAACAATAGGCACCCATTGTGAAGTCATACGCGTAATTGTTTTTACTCATACATACCATTCCATTGCCTTAAGTTTCAGTGAACAGAGCGACCGCAGCGAGCGAACCAGTCTGGGCAATGCAAAACCTTAAGTCTGTTATGTTACGTTCAGAAGGCTGAGGCCCTTAGCCTTCGATGTTAGGTTTTATTATGTCTACAGAAATATTACTGCTAGATATGACATCCTTGCAAACGTTAGGGTATTTTAATTTTAAGTGTAGGTAACAAGTTTAAAAGTTATTTCTATGACTAATATTATTACTTTTAACAGCATGAACTGTAATACATTGTGGCATTAAACGTTATGAATATATTTTTCATGATTTTCGACAAAATATGACCAACCGAAAATCGAAACAGAAAGTATTATTTGTAATATTATGACTTTCATCACTATGACTAACATAATAATGATGAAAAACGTTGTGGACTGTAAAAACGGAACTTTTATTTGATTGCAGACAATAATATAGACCAGTGGCATCGCTCTAAGTATATCATATGACTTTTCCTTAGTTACTTGCGGCGAGCTTTAAATAATTATAGGTACCTACTAAAACATTTTATCATTTAAATGTGGAAAATATAATATTAATAAAGTATTTAAAAAAAAAATGCTTTTAGCCTTGATTGTTTGAAATTAATGAAAATTGTATTTGAAAAATGATAAGTAATACGTCAGTCCAACTGAACTCTGCTTTTTGTTAAAAATGATGTGGGACCTATGTATGGGACGCAGACGTCAGTCAAACTCTTCGGAGGCGACATGTTGTTTATTAAAACATTTACAGTCAGTAGCACTTAGAAGGTGAATCGGCTTTGTACTTCTCTCTCACTCGCCCTTAATAAGATTGTATGAGAGCGAGTGAGAGACAAGTACCAACCCGAAGAGCTTCCAAGAACTATCGCAGTGTACTTTATAGTTAAGTGATAATCGTGCGAGGATGTAGCTCAGGAGCGACCGCGGCGCGGCTGGAGTGTAGGCTGTGTAGTAATAAGTTAGGTAACGTATTATAAGTTACATAACACGCAACCATATATACAATATAATGTAAATAGGTAAGATGACACGCAACCATATAAGGAATGGAATGTAAGACCATATATAGAATGGAATGTAGGTTAAGTCGTATGACACCTTCCACGGATAGACCACCAGCCGAGTGTAACCTAGTTAAGTAATTATATAAGGCACTGTATTTAATCCAATGAAGTTAGTTATTAAACGATCATCTTCAGTTTGACTGCAGTCCCTGGTCCCCACATCACATGGCGACCCCGCCAGTGCTGCCTCCGCGCGGCGCTGGCGGCCAGTACTAATGTGACGGACTCAGACGTTCGCTTTCCCGCACTCCGGCTGCATTGCCCGCTCGACTTAACTGTAGTTGAAGTTTGGTTTTAGGCAAGTGATCACAAAATAAAAGACACTATGAAAAATAATGCACATTTAATCACAGAGCGCTTGCGCCAAGTCAGTAACAAAATAAATTAGCACAACAACCATACACAGGAACTACCTACTTACTTAGTGCTACCTTAGACTACGGTATCACAGCGAGCAGCCGGCCGCGCCGCGCCTTCACACCCGACCATTGCCGTTTATAAACGACTATGTATAAACATCATGAACATTGATTACATTAAACATTATCTAGACGAGTTATTACAAAATCTACGTGATTCAAAAGACTACAACCCCGAAATTTAACAAACGATAAGTTACTATTGAGATTCTTTCGTCGAGAAATGTCTTGTCTTCGTGGAAGTCGGTTTGGGTAACGATATGCAGATTACGTTCCACTGACCTGCCACCTGGGACAGGTTACATCTCATTCACTATTTGCAAAAATCTGTCGAGACATGGCAGGATCGTACAGTAACTAACAGGTTTCAGATTAAACGACAACACTTATATTCTTGTGAGTTATGTCCAACATCAGGAACATGTTTTAAAATGAACAACAGCGCGTTAGGGTTTTGCGACAGACATCAAGACGTTACATTGTACGGCGGGACCCTCGCCGGGCCCGCGAGCGCCGCGCGGCGCGTCGGCTGGACGAAGCTCACTTAACTACTACATACATGTTCACATGTATAATAATATGAATAACAATATACCCCGAGGTACTAAATAGAGAGAGGCCTCACAAAAAATACCGAAGTACCTATAATAAGTTATCTACAGAGGAACCGCCCGCGGGCGAGAGCGAGGCCGTCTCCCGAGCGAGTCGACCGAGGGAGGCGCCGAGAGCGGACACGGGCGTAGCATGCACGCCACCGCCTCCGGCCTCCCGGTACATTACAATAATATTAACAGATGTGGAGGAATGTTCGCTACTAGTGCTGCGCGAGTAGCCCGGAGACGTGGTCGGCGATGGCTTGCGCCGCGTCGCCGGCCAGGATGGACCGGTGCGAGGCCGGCAGCTGGCGCGTGGCCACGGGGCCGGCGCACACGGCGCGCAGCCCGTAGTCCTCGTCCAGCGCCACGTAGTTGTCGCGCGCGCGGAACAGCGTCACGGGCGCCGCCAGCCGCGTCGTCGGCTTGTACCCGTCGGCCAGCACCAGCTTGCGGTAGAAGCTCTGCGCCGCCGCGGCCAGCGCCTCGGGCTCCACGCGCGCGCCGCTCGCCACGATCAGCTCCGTCACGCGCTTCACGCGCGCGTCCCAGCTGCCCAGGCGCTCCAGCTCGCCGGACACCTGCGGCGGGCACGGGGTGTTAAATCATCCGAGTCATAGCGGGACCGGAGGCGAGGGGGTATAAACGAAGAGAGGAGGCGCTCACCTTGGCCGCGTCCAGGTCGCAGAAGACCTGCGCGAAGTAGGCGAGCCCGTCGGCCTCGTCGGTCTGCGGCGTGCGCACGGTGCGCTTGCTCTTGCCGCGCGTCGTGTGCGTGGCGAGGAACGCGGGCGAGCCGTCCACCAGCACCAGGCGCGCCGGGCAGCCCTCGCGCTCCAGCTGCAGCGCCATCTCGAACGCGACACCGGCGCCGAACGAGTAGCCGAGCAGCGTGTACGGAGGCTGCGGCTGCGCCGCGCGCACGTGCGTCACGTAGAACTTGGCCAGCGCTGCCATGTCGTCCAGCGGCGCCGCGCGCGCGCACTGCAGCCCGAAGACCGCGCCGCGCACGCCGGCGGCCAGGCCGCGCAGCATGTCCACGACGCCCTCGATGGGGTGCACCTGCAACACACACAGCGTCAGCCGCGGCCCGCCCGTGCCCGTCCCGGCTCGCGCGCGCGACACTCACCATGAACACCGGCGGGCCGTCGGCCTGCGGCGCCGGCTGCGAGGGCAGCTTCACGAGCACCTGCTTGGGGATGAGGTCGCCGAAGGTGGCGAACTGCACGAGGTCGGCGGGCGCCTCGGGCGCGGGCTCGGCGGGCGCGGCGGGCGCGTCGGGCGCGCCGCCCATGCCGCGCAGCTTGCCGAACGTGAGCGCGCGGATCTCCTGCACGCCCAGCAGCACGTCGTAGCCGCGCTCCAGCGTCTGCTTGATCTCGGCGCCCATCAGCGAGTCCATGCCCAGCTCCGCCAGGTTCGCCGTCTCGGACACCTTGCTCGCGTCCTTGATGCCTGCGAGTCGCGACCGATAATGTTATTAAATATTTACTCACTTATACCTATTGTAACTAGAAATATTATTTCAACCGCCTGTTTTATGTGAGTCACGATCGGTTAATTCACAGTTCACACCGATAAGACCACAAAAAACACTTTTGAAAAAGCTTGAACAGGTTCTTATAAAACATGCACAAGGTGGTGCGTCGCTCGTATCGTTTCCGAACTTGAATGAAAAATAATAGAAATATTTCAAAAGTATCAGGTTATGTTAGTTATAGTCACCGAGGATGTTGGCGACGGCCTGCACGAGGTCCTGCTGCGGCTTGTCCTGCGCGCGGCGCTTGTCGGCCAGCACGATGGAGGAGGCCACGGCGTGCGGCAGCGCCAGCAGCGCGCCCAGCGTGGTCAGGCACGAGGCGATGCGCTGCGGCAGCGTGCCGCCCACCTCCGTGTCCTCGCCGCCGTGCATGGCCGTCATGATGAGTCCCACGTCACCGATGGCGCCCCACTGCACGGCCAGCGCGGGCAGCCCGTCGGCCTGCCGCTGCTCGCACAGCCGCTCCATGGCGCTGTTGGCCAGCCCGTAGTTGCTCTGGCCGGGGTTACCGCGGCCGCAGGACACCGACGAGAAGGCCACGAAGTGCTCCAGCTCGGGCGCCAGCTCGCGCGACGCCGCGTCAAGCGCGCGCGTGCCTGCAACATGACCGGCCGTGAGTGTCGCTCGCCACACCGGCGCTCGCGAGCGAATCCTCGGCGAGGATACTGACCTTCAA
Source organism: Acleris cristana (assembly GCA_948252455.1). Taxonomy (NCBI): domain Eukaryota; kingdom Metazoa; phylum Arthropoda; class Insecta; order Lepidoptera; family Tortricidae; genus Acleris; species Acleris cristana. The sequence continues at coordinate 53,615 of OX411784.1, forward strand.
TCTTGGGCTTCGAGACGGTGCGGAAGTCCTCCTGGGTCTGGTTCTCGAGGAAGGCGTCGCGCAGCACGGCGGCCAAGTTGAAGATGCCGCCGACGGGCGCCGCGCGCGCCGCCTCCGTCAGCAGCGCGCGCGCGCCCGCCTCGGTCGTGGCGTCCGTCGTCGACGACACCACGCGCACGCCTTGCTCGCGCCACCTGTCGTCCGGTAAACGCGCTTAGTATCCGACGGACGTAACGGTCCAGGAGGGGACCTAGGGTCGGGCGCTCACCTGCGGATGCACCAGGCCTGGTAGCCGGTGCGCACGCCGCCGCGCGAGTTGAACACGAGCACGCGCGCGCCGCGGCGCACCAGCCACTCGCCCAGCTCCAGGCCGAAGCCGCCCAGGCCGCCCACGAGCACGTAGCTCTTGGCCGGGTGCATGTAGGTGCGCGGCAGCGCCGACAGCAGGCGCGGCGCGGGCTCGGCGCGCGCGGCGCGGCCCGGCTCCTCTTCGCGCACGCGCACCAGCACCTTGCCGATGTGCTTGCCGGCCGCCATGTACCTGCGGACGGGGCGCGGTTAGACGAAGCGGGGAAGTGTTTTTTTATACATATAACCGTACACAGGTATATAGATATAACCGTACGCTTAGTATGGAAAAAACCTGCAATAAAGCGGCAGTACCGAGTGAAACCAGGCTTACCGGAACGCCGGTTCGAGCTGGGTGTCTGCGAAGACCGTGGCGGGTAGCGGGCGCACGGCGCCGGCCGCGATGCCCTCGGTGACGCAGCGCACCACCTCCGCCTTCTCGGGGTGGTCGCCGCGCGCGTCGAACAGCGCGTCCAGCAGGATGCCGTGCACGGTGGTGTTCTTGAGCAGCACGGCCATGCCGAGCCCCGTGTTGTTGCTCAGGTCGAGCTTGCCGATCTCGAGGAAGCGGCCGCCCACGGCCAGGCAGCGCAGCGACGCCTGCAGCTGCGCGCCCGCCAGTGAGTTGAGCACCAGGTCGACGCCGCGGCCGCGCGTGCGCCGCAGCACCAGCTGCTCGAAGCTGCAGTCACGCGAGTTGCCGATGTTCTCGGCGGGCAGCGCCGGGAAGCGCTCGCGCAGGAAGGCGCGCTTGTCGGGCGTGCCCACCGTGGTGAACACGGTGCAGCCGGCGTGCAGCGCGATGGCGATGGCGGCCTGGCCCACACCGCCCGTGCCGGCGTGCACCAGCACGGCGTCGCCGCGCCGCATGCGCCCGCGCACGCTCAGCGCGTAGTACGCCGTGGCGTACGCGACCGGCACCGTGGCCGCCTCCTCCAGCGACCAGGCCGCGGGCACCTCCCACATGAAGCCCTCGTCCGCCATCACCGTGGTGGCGAGCCCCTTGGCCGCCACCATGCCCATCACGCGCTTGCCGGCCGAAGAGCGCCCGCTGAATTCCAGCCCCAGGATGCACTCCTGCAACAGACGGAGTCCGTCAGTGACGCGGAGCGCGAGCGCGGCGGCGTCGAGCGCGGCGACAGCGACGCGACACTCACCTGACCGGCGAGGTCCCCGGGCAGCGCGTCGGGCGGCAGCTTGCCGGTGGCCAGCATGATGTCGCGGAAGTTAAGCGGCGCGTAGTAGACGTGGCACAGGTCGGAGTGCGCGCGCTGCGGTGCGGCGTGCGCGTGGCGCAGATCGCTCTCGATCCAGCGCAGCGAGGACAGGTCGCCGCGCGTGAGCGTGTTGACGTAGGCGTGCTCCAGCTGCAGCTGCGCCTCGGCCGGGTCGTCCAGCGGCAGGTGCCGGTAGGAGCCCCACACGCCGGCGCGCAGCACGTTGAACGCCAGGTCGCGCTGCGCCTGCGCGCGGTACGCGGGCGCCGCCGGGTCGAACGGCTCCTTGGCCCCGGGCAGGTAGTAGACGCGCAGCTTGTCGCCGCCCGCCTCGCGGCGCAGGCACGTGCCCAGCCCGAGCACGCCGCTGCCGGCGGCGCGCGCCCACACGTACACGCGCAGCTCCTCGGTCTCGGCGCGCTTCATGGCGGCGCGCAGCGCGTCCACCCAGGCGTAGTCGTCGTCGCGCACCTCCAGCACGACGCGCTCGGCGGGCACGGCGGGCGCGCGCCGCAGCAGCACGTACTCGCACGAGGCGGCGCGCTGCCGGGCCGCGAGCGTCAGGCCGGCGCCGGCCAGCAGCGCGCGCGCCGCGGGCTCGTCCAGCGCGCGCGCCGGCTCCTCCAGCAGCAGCAGGCCGGCGGCGCCCGCGGCCGCGGCCAGCGCGCCCAGCACGCCGGCCCCGTGCCGCGCCAGCACGTCCGCGCCCAGCACCAGCTGGCACTCCGCCTCCAGCGTCTCCTTGTTCGTCACCTGCGCACACTCGCCCCGGTAAACACGACGACCGACTACACTCAACCGATTTCATTCCTAGGCCACTGAGACGTTGTCGACGTAAGAACTTCTTGCCATTCGGTTTACAACGTCACGTAGTCCATAGAAGAATCTAAGTGATGGACTATACACAATGCTCTAGTTAATGAAAAAGCTTATAATGTTTACAATAGTTACTTAAATTCACACGTCAAAGATGCCCAAGGTCAAAAGGCAACAGATATATTGAATTAATTACAATAAAAATTACCTTAAAAAGCCAAATCAGAAAACGATCACCAAATTAAATTGCCTCGGCAGACCAGGATTTGTTAAATGACTACTACTTACACGCGAGCAAAACGACGAATTATACATACATACATACATTAAATCACGCCTGTTTCCCAGAGGAGTAGGCAGAGACCACTTCTTTCCATCTGCTACGATCTTGACAAATCTCTTTCGCTTCTTCCACATTCATACATCGAGTCATGCACGCACGTCGGTTTCGGGTAGGTACTTAAAATTCGGCTCTTTTCCAGTATTTCTCCGATTTGACAAATATAAATGTTATAAATTGTAATAGTCCTGGCTATTTTAGTGATGTCTGAATTCCGATTTTATTTAGTTTTTAATTTGTTTATTTATTTATTTATTTAGTTAGTTGCAGTTCTTAGTAGTCGCACAAATAATTATTACTCTTATTAGAAATCAGGTAAATAATTTTTTTAAATTGGCTCTCTGCCATTTTGCCTGAACTGTGTCAACTGTCTAAGGAAATAAACTCAACCGATGTTAATTGTTACCTTCATTCATACGCAATACTCCTTTAAAAAAAATGAACTCATAAATAAAATAAATATTCTAATTGTGCGATGAACTCGCGTCGTACCTTAATGCCCAGCGGCTCCATGACGGCGGCGTACTGCGCGGTGTCCGCGCCGGCGGCCAGCGTCGCGTCCACGCGCACCTGCGGCTCCGACTCCAGCACTGCCGGAGGACACACCGTTACTTCACTTCGAACGACAATCACATTCGACAAAGCGAACTGTAACCTAGCGGGGCGCACCTTGCACGGCGAGCGGCAGCAGCAGCGCCTCGGCGGGGCGGCCGAGCGCGGGCTCGGCCAGGCGCAGGCGCAGCGCGCCGAGGTTCTCCAGCGCGAGCTGCAGCGCCGTGGTGAGCGCCAGCCGCTTGGAGCGGCCCGTGTCCTCGGTGCCCACGCGCGCCTCGTCCAGCGGCACGAACACGTACTTCTCCAGCTTGGGCGCGGCCTGCGCGTTGGTGCGGCGCGGCGCGAGCGAGGTCTTCACGCCGCGCAGCTCCACGCCGCCGGCCACCGTGACGCCGAGCGCGCGGTGCAGCCGCACGGGCACGCGGCCGCCCGCCGCCGCCGCCAGCGCCGCGCGCTGCGCCGCCGGGTCGATGAGCGCGCGCTGCAGCCGCGTGGGCAGGTACAGCTCGCGCGTGTCCACGCCGATGATGCCGAACTGCAGCATCGTGTCCATGAACGAGATCCAGTTGTCGTCCCAGGCGAGCTCGCCGCGCGTGCCGCGCGCGTCCGACGCCTTGATCCCGCGGAAGACGCCCTGGTAGTTGTAGCCGCGCAGGCGCAGCTCCTTGTACACGTCGTCCTCGTCGAGCGCCGGCAGCTCGGCGTCGCCGGGCGCGGCGGGCTCGTCGCCGAGCGCGGCGGCCGGCAGGCGCTCGGCGGCCGGGTCGTCCGCGAGGCGCGCGCGGCCCGTGACCACCACGGCGCCGCCCTCGCAGACCTCGAACTCGCCCGTGCCGCCCAGCAGCGTGACCAGGAAGCGCAGCGGCGCGTCGCGGGACACGATGGTGGCGCGCCGGAACTGCACGTCCTCGAGCACCACGGCCGCCTCCTCCATCTTCAAGTTGTGCACCTTGGCCACGGTGCGCCACACGAGCGTCTGCGCACAGAAACACGCCGCGTTATAGTTCTCCCCGACCCCGCGCTTCGATTCCACCTCTCGGTCCGATCAAGATAAACCGAAGAAGAAGATAAATAGAACCGAATAAAAATAAACAGCGAAAGCGAGGATCTACTCACGAGGTAACCGGTGGCGGGGAAGAGCACGCGGCCGTCGATGTTGTGTCCGGCGATGAAGGCCTCGTCCGGCTTGGACAGGTCGTACTCGATGACGTTCTCGCCGGTGCGCGCGGCGTCCTTGTAGTCGGCGACGCTCCACTCGGTGGAGTGGTCCCAGCCGACGTGCGAGGCGAGCGCGGGCGTGCCGCGCGACACGGGCCAGGCCACGGGCGGGTAGAGCGCGGCCACGCGCGGCTGCGCGCCCGCGGCGTACAGGCGGCCCACGGCGGCCAGCAGGTGCGCCAGCGGGTCGGCGGCGTCGCGGCGCACGAGCGGCACGTGCGCGGCGCCGGGCAGCGCGCGCCGCAGCACGGCCTGCAGCAGCGCGTGCGGCGCCAGCTCGACCACCAGCGCGCGCTCCGGCACGTCGCGCAGGACGTCCGCGAACCGCACCGGCGACAGCAGGTTGTTCACGTGGTACGCGGCGTCGCTCAGCTTGGCTGCAACAGGACAGGGGTCAGGGCGCTGGGAGCGGGCGGGCGGACGCGCGGGCGCGGCGCGGGCACTCACCGAGCTCGGAGTCCCACTGGTCGCGCGGCAGCGAGGAGGAGAGCCAGCGCGCGGTGCGCGGGCGCGGCTTGGGGATGACCTGCAGCAGCGAGGCGCGCAGCGTCGGCGCGGCGGCGGCGATGTACTTGCTGTGGAAGGCGACGCCGGAGCTGTTGACGCGGCGCGCGAACACGCCCTCCGCCGACAACTGCTCCACGAACTTCTCGATGGTCGCCGGCGGGCCCGAGATCTGCGCGCCGACACACAAATTAACGCCAAACCTTTTCGATTGTAGACCGCGCAACAGTAAAAATACATAGAGGATGGGCTAATTGGCCCTTATGACCAATAAGGACAAGCGATATGTCACCGGATCGGTAATTCTAAGTTGTATAGGTATAACTTTTACTATGGCAGGTAGTCCCAAATCTTTAAGTGAAAAAAGTTATCGCCGCATAAAAGTAGTGTGAGTTGAACCGTGACCATTAGGTTTTTTCGATTCTAAGTTCCTGTGTCGTAGATTGTGAAGGTTTCTTATCGTTGATGATTTTGTGTCATGATATTTTAGTTTTTTATACGTTTTCTTATGTTGTGTGTGTCACTCTGGTTCAGCTATGTGAGCATAAACTATTATGTTGACGCTTAGGTTTGAAGAGTAGTAGTTATTTTCAAATTCGTATGTATAGGTAGTTATTGGGTTGTTTTCTTATGCCTATTTATATAATAAAACATTTAAAAACTGTTCTATTGTTTTAATTATTTTTGAAGATGGAAAACAAACAACGGCTACGACTATGTAATTCTTTTTTTTATTACTCGACCACAGATCAATTATATTAGGTACATGTCATGTCAATGTAGATAAGTAAAGTTAATGTAGGCACTGCCGACGAGTGGCGACCTCTGTAGGTTTCTAAACACTTTCTCCTTCAACATACTCCCCCCAAAAGGGCAGGACTGTCCTTTTTCACATCAGGTAAGGGGCAGAGCTTCGACGTGGTACGGGTAAATACTCCAGACACAGTGCGTACGTCATATGTACGAGTCAAGTTGTCTGATCCAGGATACTTGTGCACAATCCGTCCCAATAACCATTTGCTTGGTGGGAATCTCTGGTCTTTGATGAGTACAAGGTCTCCTATATCAAATTCCAATTTCCTGGTCTTCCACTTAGGTCTCTCTTGAAGTCTTGTCAGATACTCTGTTTGCCATTTTCTCCAGAACACTTGCAACATCTTCTGTATATTTTGCCAACGGGACAATGAATTTGTTTTATATGATGTCAAATCTCCCTCAGGTATCGTTATCAACGGTTCGCTTACTAAAAAATGTGCAGGGGTCAAAGGTTCTAAATCATCAGGGTGATCACTTATTGGTGATAAGGGTCTCGAGTTTAGGCAGGCTTCAATTTGGACAAGGAGGGTACTCAGCTCTTCAAAGGTAGGTGTTGCATCTCCAATGGTCCGTTTCAGGTGAAATTTAATACTCTTTACGCCCGCTTCCCATAATCCTCCGAAATTTGGTGATCTTGGCGGAATGAATCGCCATTTGGTGCCTTCAGAATCAAGAAGTGCGGCTAGTTCATCGGGTATGCTAGCTTTACCAAGTTTCCATGAGTTAAGCAGTTCTTTACTAGCTGCGACGAAAGTCGTCCCGTGATCGCTCCACATCTCCTTGACGAATCCTCTTCGCGACACAAATCGTCTAAATGCTGCCATAAATGCCTCCATAGTCATATTACTCACACACTCAATGTGGATGGCCTTAGTGACCATGCATATGAAAATGCTAATGTATGCTTTGGTTGATTTTGATCCTCGGCCTGAACTCATACGTACATTTATAGGGCCTGCGAAGTCCACTCCACTGACGAGAAATGGTCTTGAAGGCTTCACTCGTATCTCAGGTAAGTCACCCATAAGTTGCGTTCTCGCCATCGCTTTTTGTTTGAAACAGGGTACACAATTTCTTACGAAGGTCTTGATGGTGTTTCCAGCATTGATTAACCCTCTCAAGTAGGTTGTCATTAATTGTGGTCCTCCATGTAACGTTTTCTTGTGTGCATCATTTAGTAAAAGTTGTGTAAGTACATTATGTTTAGTTATAATTATAGGATGCTTTTTCAGGAACTCTAAATCTGCATGTCTCAGTCTACCTCCAACTCTTAATACTCCTTTATCATCAAGAAACGGGTTAAGTGCAAGCAAACGACTCCCTTTTTTTAATGGTCTGTTATTTTTCATAGCTTCAAATTCATCTGGATGTTCGAGTTGCTGCGACAGCTTAATACAAATGGTAAGTGCTTCTTCACGTTCATCATGCGTCACATATGCAGGTAAATTGTCTTTATTGATTACTTTTCTTTTCAGGTGCAGCCATCTCCTACAGTAGCCAACCACTGCAGTAAGTCTCTTCAATGATGAAAATCTCTTTGTCAAGCTCACTATAAATTTATCTTCATCATGTTTTGCTGTAATTTTACAACATTTAATGTTTTTTTTCTTTTCCAGGTCAGTATCTTCTGCTTCACAGGTATGTATGTTCAATTCTCGTTGGTGTAAAAATGTTGGACCTTTTAACCATAAAGTGTTTTCTTTTAGTTTTTCAGGTGCTACTCCTCTCGATGCTGGGTCTGCCGGGTTCTCTTTGGTGTTCACATATGACCAAGTTGTCTTCAAGGTGTTATTTATTGTTATTACTCTGTTCTTTACAAATGGTGTCCACTTTAACGGATCTCCAAGTATCCAAGCTAATGTCACTTTGGAATCAGTCCACGCGTAAGTATTCTCTTTCTCAATTCTCATGGCTGTAGCTACGTGTTTCAATAGTTTGCTTAACAATTCTGCAGCACTAAGCTCAAGACGAGGCAAGGTAAGTTGTTTCAATGGTGCAACCTTAGTTTTTGCCATGATCAAAGCCACACGTACTTGTCCATCGGATTGGATTATTCTGCAGTACACCACCGCGGCATAAGCGGCCATAGAGGCATCCGCAAATCCATGTAACTCCACAAGTTGGTTCGTTTTTGATGTCCCAATCCATCTCTCTAGTTTCACTTCTGTCAAACTCTTTATTCCATTACAGAATGACATCCACTCCCTTTTCAGGTCTTCTGGTAAGTCTTCGTCCCAAGACAACCCTTGTGCCCACAATTTTTGCATGAAAATCTTCGCTTTAACTATAGTTGGAGCCAACCATCCCATTGGATCAAACAATGATGCTATAACAGTCAAAATATTTCTCTTAGTTACTCTTTTGTCAAGTAAAGTATCAATTTTGTTTGCTACTAAGAGTGTGTCTTCATTTGCATTCCAGGTGATACCAAGTGTTTTTATAGTCTCTTTTCTGTTAATATCTATCTCTGTGCTCTTGGCTCTCTTCTCTATCTGTACTGTATCCAAAAACTGTTTGTTATTTGAAGACCATTTTTGTAGCTCGAAGCCTCCTTTTCTCAATACATGAATTAGTTGTCTCTTTGCTTCTAAAGCAATTTCTTCTGTATCTCCCCCGGACAATACATCATCCATATAGAAAGAATTGTTGATAATTTCTCGTGCATGTGCATACTCTTCGGTGTTGGCTTCATCAATTGCAATTTGTCTTAGTGTTTTGATTGCTAAGTATGGTGCACACGCTGTTCCGAAAGTTACAGTAAGTAATCTGTACTCTTTAATCTCTTCATCTGGACTAAATCGCCAAAATATTCTTTGGTAGTCTGCATCTTCTTTCTTTACATTTATCTGTCGGTACATTTTGATCACATCTGCTACAAAACAGACTTTGTACATTCTCCACCTCATCAAAATGTCTCTTAGCTCTTCTTGCAGTGATGGTCCGACTAACAGCTGATCATTTAGGGCAACTCCATTAGTTCCTTTACAGGATGCATCGTAAACTACTCGTACTTTAGTGGTGTCCTTGTCTTCACGTACCACTGCGTGGTGTGGTAAATAGACGGCTCTCTCATGCTTGCTTGTTCTCTTGTTATCGACTAGCTCCATATGATGTAACATAAGGTACTCTCTCATTACCTCATTGTATGCTTCTCTCAACTCTTGATTTGCTGACAGTCTTCTCTCTGTACTCATGAATCTTCTCAAAGCGATTTCTCGTGAATTCTCTGGTAAAATAGGTATTTCACTTGTGAATGGAAGTGTCACAATATATCTCCCATTTGGTTCTCTGGATAAAGTTTTCTCGTAGATTTTCTCAGCTCTTATTTCATGTGGTGTGAGAGTGCTGCTCATCTCTGACTCTAAACTCTCTGCCTCCCAAAATCTCTCCACCATTTTCTCTAATGTAACATTTAGATGCATAGTCTTGATCTCTCTTTTGCCATTAGTTGTGGAACCCCCTGATAAAATCCATCCCAAGCGTGTTTGTTGTGCTATGGGTGAACCTAATTCTCCTTTAACAACTCCACTCATCAACACGTCTGTGTAGATATTTACTCCCAACAACATATTTATATTGCCAGGTGTGTGATAAGTTGGGTCCGCTAATGACAAATGTTGTAAATGTGCCCACTTCTCTCGGTTGACTTCTGCTGTAGGCATCATATCAGTAACATGCTTCACAACGAATGCTGTACACTCTCTCTTAAAGTCATTGTTGAATCTCGAATAAACCTGTATGTCAGTCGCATATTTTATTCTAGTAGACATCTGACCGACTCCTGTTACTAGTCCATCAGCTGGTTTTCTGGGTAGTTGCAGTCTCTGTGCTGTAGCCTCGCTGATAAAAGACTCTTGTGAGCATGGATCAAGTAAAGCTCGTACCAATTGTAAACCTTTTCCAGTTTGTATGTTTACTAGTGCGGTGGCCATCAGTGCAGTATGACCTTGTGTTACTAGGTAATTTCTCATTATTGGCATTTGAGATGTTTCAGGTTTTGATGTCTCTCCGTTGTAGGTTTCTGTAGTTGTCACTGAGTTTGAAGTCTGCGGTGGCACTGTTGCTTGATTAGTTGAATTCACATAGTGTAGCATTGAATGATGTCTCTTGTGGCAACGATGACAGGATACCTTACTTTTGCAGTGAAGTACATTGTGTTTAGGTGATAAGCAGTTGAAACACAATCTCTCTTTTTGAACATGTTGTACTCTTGAGTTCACATCTAAATTTGCAAACTCTTTGCATAGAAACACAAGGTGAGGTTGTTTGCAGTAAGTACACTGTACATTTGTAGAAGTTTGTTCGGCAGCTCGGCTAGTTAGAAATGATTTCTGTCTCACTAAAACTCTGTCCTTCGATTGTTGTGGTTGTGGAACCATTTCCAATACTCGAAAACGTGTCTCCAAAAATTCTTGAAACTTCTGTAACTTAGGTAGCTCTTGCACAGGTAATGTACCAATCTCTTCTTCCCACTGTTTGTGTGTCTCATCATCTAATTTGTTTAGTATTATGTAAATAATAATTATATCCCAGTTGTCCACAGTTATGTCGTTGTTTATCAGGCCATTTAAGCATTCTTGTGTGGTGTCTAGCAGCTCTTTGATAGATTTAGATGTTCCTTGAATAATTTTCTTTTGATTGAATAATCTATTTAAAATTGTGTTCACTATCATACGCTTATTATTGTATCTTTTGTTCAGTGTTTCCCAAGCCACTTCATAGTTTTTCTCAGTTATTTGCAGGTGTCTCAGCAGCTGTTCCGCCTCTCCAGTAATGCTGCTCTTCAGGTAATGTAGTTTTTGAACTTTGCTAAGTGTCGCTTTATTATGTATTAGCGTTGTATACAGATCTCTAAATGAAGTCCACTCATGGTAATTTCCTGCAAATTGCGGTAGATTGACCTTAGGTAACTTAACCTCATCGGTATGACTCGTCTCTGCTGCGGGTCGCAGCTCTTGGATAACATTGCCACTAAATCTCTCTAAAATGTCCACTAAGTCTGCTTTAATGTTGATGTACTCCTCTTCACCGTTCATAAATGTGTCTTCTGCAAAGTAATCGTATTTTTGTTTTTCCTCTGACGTGACTAATTTCAAGATTTCAAAATGATTTACTCTAAATTTTCTCCAATATTCGTCTAATGTATCGATTTTCGTTTGTACATAACCTTTCGTAATGCGTGTTTTAGGTGATTTTTTAAAGTTTACACCAATATTCTTTATTAATAAAAGCGACTCTTCTTGTTCCGAAATTAAATTCTCCATTTTGTTTTCTTGTTCACTTAGGTTAAAATGCACGTAACTATTTAAGTCATTCACAGTAGTATACACTTTAGTTCGTCAATTCAGCACTTAAATCGTGTAAGTTCACTTTATTAATACGTTGTTTCAGTCTATCAAGTCCATAACAACAAATAATTCACTGTTTTTTCACTGTTTGTCCTCAACGAAAGTAGGTTATGATTTATGCCGGCACGACGCAAACGCAAAAGTAAAGCTTTCTCACTCAAATTGTTTATCACTAAGTTCAATTTATTATTTTTACTTTCCGGTTCGATTGGACCACTTTGTTCTATTGTTTTAATTATTTTTGAAGATGGAAAACAAACAACGGCTACGACTATGTAATTCTTTTTTTATTACTCGACCACAGATCAATTATATTAGGTACATGTCATGTCAATGTAGATAAGTAAAGTTAATGTAGGCACTGCCGACGAGTGGCGACCTCTGTAGGTTTCTAAACACTTTCTCCTTCAACAAAAACCGTTGTACAGAACCCAAAATCACTTAAACGCATTAACAATAAAAATAATGTAATAATGTTGACTCGACGATCATTGTTAGTTGTTTCGCAAACGGTCTTATAGCGGAGAATCTCGACCAAAACCTCAAGAGACTGTACTAAGAGATACAGAAGGCTCTTCGACACGGCACGTATTGTGAGGAGGTTCCTCCCTATGCAGCCCTAACCACCGGTAGCTTGAGCCCTGCCCCGCTGCCGGCGGCACTCGTAGGTCAGATTTTTTATTTATATATATAAAAGGCAAAACTGACTGACTGACATATCAACGCACAGCCGAAACTACTGTACCTAGAAACTTGAAATTTGGTACAGGGGTTCCTTTCATGATGTAAGTGAGCACTAAGAAAGGATTTTCCGAAAATCGACCCCCAACGGGAAAAAATGGGGGGAGTAGCGGGAAACTAATTCTACGCGTACGAAGTCGCGGGCGTCCTCTAGTAATGTATATTTTTTGTATTAGTATAGGTATTTTACTTTTATATTTGAATATCTATATAGGTATATAAAAGGCAAACCTGACTGACTGACTTATATATCAACGCACAACCGAAACTACTGTAGCTAGAAACTTGAAATTTGGTATAGGGGTTCCTTTCATGATGTAATAGTGAGTGAGCACTAAGAAAGGATTTTTCGAAAATCGACCCCAATCTGGAAGAAATGGGGGGAGTAGCGGGAAACTAATTCTAAGCGTACGAAGTCGCGGGCATCCTCTAGTTTATTATAAAAAACCTAACTTACAGAAAATTTAATAAATGTCTGAAAAATAATCTTATTGATGAAATGTCTATTTGTCTTGCCATAACTTTTTTTACACAGAGATTTGACAATTCTCAACATACAAAAAAATGGAGAATAAAATGAACTTTTCTGATGGTATATCGCTTATTGTTATTGTTTCCAGGGCCGGCTTTGTCGGAGTACACTATTTGTTGAAGTCGTAATCGTAAGTGGAAGTAACGTAATAAATAGTAGTTGTATCAAGTGTGTGTACAAGTTTTTCTTTAGTTTTTAGCTTTAAGTATATCGTTTATGGTAAACTAGCCTTTGTCCGCGACTTCGTCCACCTAGAACTCGTTTATCGCTATTCCCTCTGCAACATTTTTTTTCTGGGGGTTTTATCAAATTGTATTTTTTTATCAATTGTGCGGCATTTCTATAAAACGTAACAAACAAACCGAGTTACAGTCTGTGAACACTTAAAAGGTACTTCGGGTTTGTTCTTCTCTCTCAGTCGCTCTTAATAAGAGAGCATGATAGCGAGTGAGAGACAAGTACCACCCGAATCACTTTCGATCGCTGTCGCACTGTACTCTTGTATTTATTATAAATTTTATTATTAGTATGAATAATTATTAAAAACTTGAAAACTGACAATTGAATGTTTATTCCTACCCTCTAAGGAAAATAGTACAAATAATAGGTACCTATTAGTTACGTGGAACAAAATATTACTCGAGCAAAGACTGGTTTATTCGTAAAAACTTTATGGCAATAATAGTTTTACACGTATCTAAATACGCGAGCCGAGTGTCGGGAAGAATGACGGGGTTTTTACCAAATTAGTTAGCAAATAATCGGGTGGACTGTGATCGTTCCCGCCACACGCCACACGCCGCGCCACTCACCGTGACGCTGTCCTGCGAGTTGTGGCAGGCGGGCACGAGGCCGGGCGGGCAGCGGCGCGCCGCCTCGTCCCAGGAGAGCCCGACGGCCGCCATGGCGCCGGGCGGCAGCTTGGCGTCCACGATGCTGCGCCCGCGCCAGTACGCGCACAGCACCGCCTGCTCCGCCGTCAGCGTCTCGTCCGCGTACGCGCACCCTGCCATCGACCAAATCACAAACATCACTCCACCCTCCGAGCTCTACCATATTCTACGTAGTTTTTATGATCCATTCGAGATGCATACATACATAGTATAAGAAACTGGTTTTCAAATGCTTGACAAACTAGCTGGTGATCGACGTCATACAACCTATTTGTAAAAGCGAGATCGATTCTACGTAAGCGGTGCGAGAGTGAAGAAGTCAAGGTCGCGGGTCCGGCGGGATGTTAGCGCACGCGTGTTCCTGACTCTAAAACGCTGCGAACGTTGAGTTGACTCAACAAACTACCTAAACATTATTTTTTTAATTCACAACCTGAGTATAATTCGCACTAGAAATACCCATTCGCAATGACATCGATAAAAGTTCAAATAAAAGTCTGAATAAACCGGTTCTGCCCATCAACTGCGCTGTTGCTGCTTCAGAGCCGCCGTTTGGCGTTAGTGCACAATGAGCACTTGAAATTTAACATACAACGAATAATAAATTACAGATTTTCTATAAGCACACATCGATGATTTTTAAGGTCAAAGTAGGTACTTAGTAGAGGGTATATATATATAGCGTTCAAGGATTAAAATAAGTATTTAAATGATTTACTCAAGTTGAAAAGGCAATTGAAACTTATTTTTGTTACTTTTTTAAAGCTTTTTTCCCCGTTTGCCTTTTAAAATTGATTCTGTTACATATCACGGAATAAGCATTAATCATAGCATAGGGTACTGAAATTGCAGCGGATTATACCGAAATATTTACCACCGACGACTATAATATCTCTCATAATCTCCGAAAATGACAAGAAAATTGCGACTAATGCGGTGATACTCGAAAAGATACGAGCGCGAAGCTAGTTATCAAGCGATGCGCCCTATCGGAGTCGTCACGATCGCGGAATTACACTCGACCGGAAACAAGTCACAATATCTGCGAGTATCTCGCGTCGCGTGTAGAATGGCGGGGGCGGGCGCGGGTACTGACCGACTTCGCCGACGGAGTGGCCCACGATCCCGTCGGGGCGCACGCCCAGCTCGCGCAGCACGTCCACCAGCGCCACCTGCACGGCGGCGATGGACACGAACGAGTTGATCACGTTGTCGAAGGCGGCGTCGGGCGCCTCCGTGAGCACGTGCACCAGGTCCAGCCCGTGCGGGCGCAGCGCCGCCGCCGAGCGCGCCACGCTCGCCGCGAACGTCGGCAGGCGCAGCAGCGCGCGCGCCATGCCCGCCCACTGCGAGCCCATGCCGCTGAACACGAACCACACGGGCCGCGGCTCCGACTCCGCGTCCAGCACCTCGATGGCGGGCGCCGCGCCGCGCGCCGGGTCCAGCACGGCGAACCCGCGGTGCGGGTGTCCGGGGATGGCGTGCGCGTGCACGGCGTCCAGCAGCGCGTGCAGCTCAGCGTCGCGCTCGTGCTGCGCGGCCAGGCCCAGCAGGCGCGTGACGGCCTCCTCGGTGCGGCCCGAGGCCAGCACGAGCCGCGGCGCGGGGTACGCGGCGGGCGCGGGCCGCGCGCCGGCGTGCGACTCCAGGATGACGTGCGCGTTGGCGCCGCCGAACCCGAACGAGTTCACCGCCACCAGCCCGCCCTCCCACGGCGTGTTGCGGTCCACCACCTGCGACACCGTTTCCTTATTGTATCACGTCACGCGCTCGTTCCGTTATTAACGATGAGTACCTGGATAATCTAATTTTGACTGATTGACTGATGACTAAATTTCATGAAAATTGTTGGAGTCGTTTCCGAGATTCAGATTATACAAGAATTGCTCGTTTATAGGTATTAGATGGTGACATTAAGCGGCTTTAATCCTTTTTTCCGCAATAATATTTTACAAACAATTTAAACTGATCAAAAAACTAATAATGAAAAAAATTGTTTTCACAAAACGGCCAAGTGTTTTTGGATTTCCTCTTAATGACGCAGTCAGTGGGTTAGGTTACGTTGGTTTTATAACAAACCTGTAATGGTACCCTAAACGGTAACAGAAAGGATATGCATTTTTAGCTTAGGACACAGATGGGAACGAAAATTCGACCCATAATAACACATATTTTCAATTTTTCCATTAGGGTTAAAATTATACATCGTTTCCAAATATAGTGCAGACATAGTTTTAGTAAAAGGGGTTCTTCAGGTATGCAACCCAAAAGAGTTCAAGTACTACTAGGTAAGTACTTAACTAATTACGGTCATCGCGCTTAGTAACCTTGTCATTACAGGTAATAATTTGTTCTACAATTAAAATGATATATGACAAAGATAATTATGTTATTTAGTTGGTAATGATTATAGTGCCAAGCGGCGCGAGCGCGTCTCTTGTCTTTCGTGCGTGTCGGCGTGACCGAACGAGTGCGCAACAGGCTTAGTCCGTGCGGTGCGCTGTTTCTGTCATTCATCTATTTAGAACTACACTCGCAGGTACAATAAAATAAAACACATCCCTCCCTGTCTCCCCTTCCTACAACTGTGTAAACACATATATACTTTGAATAGAAAATCAGGGAAGTCAAGAAAAGGCGGAGCATAAAAAGCCAAATGTTTCCTTTACGGGCCAAATAGAAACAATTTAGGTTGATGCTAAGACAAATTACGTTATTTTATTAAGTATTAACATTTAATGTGTGATAATAGTGAGTTGCGAGCGGTACCTTGATGCGACCGTCGTTGAGCGCCGGGATGTCAGGGTTGGGGCTGCGGAAGTGCAAGTTGCCGGGGATGACGCCGCGCTCCATGGCCACCACCATCTTGGCGATGGAGCACAGCCCCGAGGCCGGCTCCGAGTGGCCCATGTTGGACTTGACGGAGCCCAGCAACAGCGGCGTGGAGCGGCCCGCGCAGAACAGCTCCGCGATCGCGTTCACCTCCTCCGGGTCTCCCACCTGCAACACGCGCACACTCGGTCAGGGCGGGCGCGACGAGGCGCGGGGCTTTGGCGCGCGGCGCGGGACTCACCTTGGTGCCGGTGCCGTGCGCCTCCACGTACACGACGTCCGCGGGGCGCAGGCGCGCCTCCTCGAAGGTCTCCTGCGCCAGGCAGCGCTGCACGGCGCCCGATGGGTACGTGATGCCCTGCGCCTTGTGTCCGTCGGTGTTCATGCGCGCGCCGCGCACGGTGCAGTACAGCCGGCGCGCGTCGCGGCGCCGCTGCAGCAGCACGGCCACGGCGGCCTCGGAGCGCACGTAGCCGCGGCCGCTCGCGTCGAACGCGGCGCAGCGGCCCTCCGGCGACAGCATGCTGAGCCGGTGGAAGTTGAGCGAGTTGGCCGGCTTGAGGCACAGGTTAGTGCCGGCCACGATGGCAGCGTCGCACTGCCCGGAGCGGATGGCGGCGGCCGCCTGTGCCAGCGCGAACATAGAGCTGGAGCAGGCCGTGTCCACGGCGTACGACGGGCCCTTCAGGTCGAACGTGTACGACAGCCGGTTAGGGAACATGGCGCGGCAGCAGCCCGTGAGCGCGTAGCCGTTGATCTTGTCCACGTCGGCGGTCCACATCTCCTCGGTCTCAGAGTTGGAGACGCCCACGTAGACGCCGGTGCGCGTGCCGCGCAGCTCGGCGGGGCTGAGCCCGGCGTCTACGATGACCTCGTGCGTCAGTTCGAGCAGCAGGCGCAGCTGCGGGTCCATGAGGTGCGCCTGCTTGGCGTGCACGCCGAAGAACGTCGCGTCGAAGTACGCCAGGTCCTTCAGCTTGCCGTTGCGCTCCGGCAGTCCGTGTATGCCTGCGCAAAAACACGTGTCACGTCGCCGACTCCTTCCGCCACCGAGCCGAGGAGGAAGAAGACGTCAGTAAATACCATGGAATGACAGTGATCCAAAGGGTGTCCCAGGAGTGAAGAGACAATTTACAAAGACAAAGTTGGCCAAAAAGAATGCTAAAATCGGTTACGGAAAAGTTTGCAACAGAACATAAAACATTCTCATCATTATCAAAAGATATGAGGTTACTCCTTTTTGAGCAACAAATATAATTTAACCCAGTGGTGGAAACTTCTTTGGCCTATGGATATTCTATAATGTATTATCTTTACATGTATTATTTTGTGCTGTTTGTTTTCCCTTAATAAATAAATATATAAATCATTTTATTTATATTTGTAAGTGTAAGTTTAAAATTCTGGCATTTTGGCAATATCTAAGCGCTCCGAAACACCTGTGAACTATCATTTAGTAAAAGTAAAGTACCTACCTACATAGCTCTTTGGTTAAAGATTACAAACAAATAAACCTATATAGTTAAGTTAGCTTCGCTTTGGTTCGTCTCCCTGTCCAGTATACACTTGGTGTCACTAAGTACACGCGGGCGCTCTCTCGGTGCGTCTCTCCGTACACACTCTCCACGCGAGTCGAGTTCGCGTTTGTCCGAGTTTTTATGTTAAGGATAAACACAGATTACTCTTCATAGTAAGTACGCCTTATTTTCAGTTGCTTTAGGTAAGTAACCGATATATATTTTATAACAGGGGCTCTATTCAAATCGGTCGAGCCATTCTCAAGTTATGGCGTGACCAAGGGAAACGGGGATTATTTTTATTTTTATACATATATATCCTAGATAGATTTATACACTTGGTCATCACTCTCATATTAGTGCAAGATTAAATAGTTTATATTACCAATACTGTTTTTTTTAAATAATTAATAACGAAAATTTAAGCAAGCTTTAAAAAACCCAACTGCTGTTTGGATAATGTCGTCAAAGTAATGTTACTTATCATGTTATTTATTTCTTATTTCGCCAATTTCATATTTAAATAATTTTAATATAGCCTATGACACTCCAGTGGTTAAGACGAATTTAACCACGTAGGTATAATTTATTAAAATCGGTTAAGCCGTTTAGTAGGTAGATACGAGCGGACATTGAGTCGGACATTTATATACAAGTCAAACACATAACCCTCCTTTCGGGCTTTACAGCAGTCGGGTAAAAACACGCTTGATTTACCAATTTTGAAGTCCTGTTTCAAACAGTACGAATTTGTTTACATTTTTGGCTATTTGAACTGATCAACTGACGAACACTGTAAAATACGATTGCTTATATTCATATTTTGTCGGTTACTTTCATTATCGGCCGATCGGCGATAACGGCCCGCGCAGCCGTGACGTCACCAGTCGCGCCCTCGCGCGCCTGGCGATGTAATTATCGGCGTCACAGCGCAATGCAAGTCCGACACCAGGCCGAGCCGGGCCTCATAGCCCGCACGCAGCTAACGGTAAAAACCACGGGGCGCCTCCATTGCAGCCGGCTCGCTCCGTCATAAGCCCTTTACTTTCAGCTAGTGTACACATGTAATGAATGAAACTGCGAGGCTCGCGGCACGAGCCGCGGCGCCGGCCGGAACGCGTGGGCGTGGGTGCCGCAGGAGCGCGCACGCGACGCGCCGCGCGCCGAGCCGCCGGAACAATGGGATGACGGCACGGCGCGAGCGATTGCGTTCAATTATCTTCTCGCCGTGAGCACTACCATTTTTAACGAAGGTTGAATGCCAAACATTATTGTAACGTGAATACACATAATGTTCAATCATTTTGTTAAAAATAAAACTTCTACGCTTCAACGGCAAATGGACCCAGGTCAATTTAATAATTTAACTGCTCGTAGATAACCCGTCAGTCGTCAGCGAGGTTTCTGATAGGTGCCGCAGAGGTCCCTAAAAAGCCGAGTGTCTCTATGAAGTTTACAAGCCGTAAATTAGCCGGCCGAGTCGTAGGTAACAAGGTATAGCGTGTGGCCTTGTGCGTCCGTCAGACACAGACCGATATATGTCCCGCGCTGCCGGCCCGCCGGCCGGGTGCCGGACGCGGCGGACCGCCGGAGCCGGCGCCGCGGCGCCAGCGGGCGCGCGGAGGCTGCGCGGAGGCGGCCGGCGCCGCCCGCGCTGAAGCCGTACAACCGTCGACCCGCCTCACATGCGTACTGTTGTTTGCATCAGTGTCGTCCTATACTGAGCCACGGCTATAGTTTCAATAACGATCCACTATTATTGATGCCTTTGTTACACTTTATGTAAAGCCGTGCAACGTCACTACGAACACTAATATTATGATACCTATAGATACCTACTAAAAAAAAGGTTTGTTCGTTTGTTCCGTCTAATTAAGGTCCAACGCCTCAACCGACCGACGTGAAATTTGGTAGAGATAAATATTTAGAAGTTTATAACTCAGAGAAAGGTTTTTTGTACTAAAAGATCGAACTGTTTATCAAGGGAATATATGTTTCATCATCTCAGAGCTGCTCCCGCCGCGGCGGCGTGTCGCGGACGGGCGGCGCTGAAGGCCGGCAGAAGCAACTCGCTTTGACTGTGCGAATGTTTGACTGCTTGGACTTAATTAATTATCCTAGTCCAAATGGCGATAGTCATCGATAAATAATTACCCGAGCATGTCGAAGAAAAGAAATATGTACTTAGGTTTGGGTTAGGTCAGTTTAGCAGCAGGGCCGGAGTTTATACCTACTAAAAATCATCTTTGTCCACCAAATACCTAACTTTAAATAGAAAATTTGTTCATACATGATGCATGCAGCCGTGTGGTGCCGGGTTTAGAATGTTGCCACTCCATGTCTTCCCGTGGATGTCGTAAGAGACGACTAAGGGACTAAAGGCTGTGTAGTGCTGTTAGGCGATGGGTTTGCAACCTGTCACTAATACAATGGATAACATCTTAGCCTGGTTGTGCAAAATGTGGTCACAGAATTATCAACAAGTTTTTAGAGTTGTTGGTGAGTCTTTGGCTCTGCCTACCCCACTCTGGGAATGAAGGCGGAAGGCGTGAGTTTATGTTATGTTATGATGTTACATGATGCATAGGTACAGTGGTTTTTCGAGACATTTTTTTGTTTGTTCCTAGGTAGTATCAGCGTCGGGACCCTAGACTGACACTGGCGATGGACTGCGATAAAATGCAACCCAAGTATGTGTTCCGGAGGTACTTCAATGTTCACATTCCGACAAGGGATGAATGGAAGGATGGGTTGCACTCATCAGAGGAAGACAGCGCGATATGGTACACGGATGGTTCAAAAATGAGCTCCGGTACGGGGGCGGGTATTCACGCCAGACTATAACAGTAGCATACGTATGGGCAACTACTATACGCAACGGTCTTCCCGGCGGATTAGTACGTATTACATGAATGGGGGGTTTGTAAAATGAAAAAGATTTGATTAAGTATAGCAAACGGGGTCAATCTGCCAATTTCAAAACTATTTTTGTTATAATTTTCCGTGACGTACTCATTTGAAAAACATTAAAAACTGTATTTAAATTATGGCTAGTCAAAATGGACCTTATGGCATAGAAAATAAAGTACATAACAAAATGAGTAGGTATTTTCTTTGGCATTTTCCAAGGATATTATCTTAAATACGGAACCCTCGGTGCGCGAGTCCGACTTGCACTCGACCGGTTTCTTTTTTAATAAAGCTTGTCTATTCGGGTCGGTTGATTGATAGCCAGGTTAGTGAGTTATCAGCCAGAGGCTCTACTTTGAAATCCGTAATTCGAACTTCGTCTATTGCTATCCCTTTTCCTCTCGACGCGTCACTAATTCGCAAGAAAGTGACGGGGCGACCCGAAGTTCGAATTACTGATTTCAAAGTGAAGCCCCAGGTCTCGAAGCAGGGTCGCCGTCCGTTAGCGTCACGTCGGGGTTTATCTACTTCATTTAATAGTTATTGGTGTTTCTGCACGCCGCGGCGATAAGCAGCAGTTAAAGGAAGTCAAATACGAATAGAATCAAAGTGTCAGCTACGTTCGATGGGTCCGTGGCAATACCGGCATACGAAACATACGTAGGTACTAATATAGTAAATGTGTAAGTATCCGTTTGTTTGTTCCGTTTGTACGGGATAGGTAGGGATAACGTCTAACAGATACCTATCTATCAAAATTGTCACGTGCTTATAAATGTACTCTGTTAAAGGGGGACGGACAAACGATTCTTTATATCCATCCATATCATACAATACGGAAACTAAAATATGGGATATTCTACTCGACGGCAGATGGCGCTTTCCTTTGTTTTACTCCATTATCCGTTAGGGTGAAGGAACCAATGATGGACACTTTTAGCTGAAGGCACCAATAATGGACACTTAACTCTTAATTCAAAGATACTCTGTTAAAGGGGGACGGACAAACGATTCTTTATATCCATCCATATCATACAATACGGAAACTAAAATATGGGATATTCTACTCGACGGCAGATGGCGCTTTCCTTTGTTTTACTCCATTATCCGTTAGGGTGAAGGAACCAATGATGGACACTTTTAGCTGAAGGCACCAATAATGGACACTTAACTCTTAATTCAAAGATCATGAGGTTACAAATTGATTGTCTCAAAATAAATGAATAACCCTTATCTTCTGTACGATAAGAATCAAGTGTCCATCATTGGTCCTTGTTCATTACTGGTTCCATCACCCTAGGTGACGCTGCTCAAGCCGAACACGTGCTAGAGCTAGGGCGTTTCTCGCAGATCATACCTATATACCTATATACCTATGGTGCGTATGACGGAGCCAAGGGCTCGCGGCGCTGTGCCTGGGCTCCAGCTCTGCGCACTAGCAGGGAGAGTGGACTGTTGGCGGTGTCACTTGACGTACATGCCCCATGTTTCGAGTTATGTAGGTAAGTACATTCTATTCTTTAGTGCACCACATTATTTATTTATTTATCATGGGAAACAAACAGCAATTTTTAAGAAGTACCTATAGGTTAATACATTGTATTTATGTACCTAGCAAACAGTTTCCACTACTGGATTCCTATAATGGAAGAAAGCTACACTCTAGCTTTCTTCCATTATATTATAATGAATCCTACTTACCTACAGTGTTTAGGTATTTACATATACATATATTTTGAATTTTATCTTGTGATAATCTATTACCATTCCGCAATCTTATTTTTATGTTTTATTTCATTTTTATTTGCATTAACAAATTTATGTAGAGACATGTGGAAAATGTCGGTGTCAAGTCAATGAACGAATGAATGTTATGATTCTTTCTTACACGCTCTGACTAGAATTCTATTCTTTGCATACCGTACTAGAAGATGGAACTGAGAAAAGTTTAAAGGATCGAGTTCTCTTGTCAGGGCATCGCGACATGTTAGAGCGGAGATTGCGAGTCTAAGGGGCCGTTTAACATTTTGAAAAGAAAGATTTGATCTCTAGTTTCCCGACGCGACGAGGCTGAAGAGTTTCAATAGAATCCGCTTTAAAGGTTTTAATTTATACTTCATTCGTGTAATTTATAAATTTCTGATGAATGTTTTCTATTGCATTGACGTGTACAGCATGGTGAGGATTCCAAACCGTAGATGCATATTCTAACTGAGACCCCAACACTATGTTAATGATACAACATTAACATAGTGTTGGGGTCTTTAAAACCCTGACTGACGAAATGTAAACTTTAGATGTCAGTAACCCTATTAATGTGAGAAGTTAATTGTGCCTTATTATCGATATACACACCAAGGTCCTTAACCTCCGTGTGCCAACTAATGCGGGCCCTTGGCATTTTTAAATTCTGCATGTAGAGTACACAACTCTATATGTAGGAGTATTTCTTATTGGATATACCTAGGATAAATCGCTAGCAAGTCGAATCAGAACTTCTACAAATCGAGGAATAACAACAATCTAGGTTTCTAGGTTTTAAAATGAATACGTGTACGGATGCTCGAAATACTGTTGACTTGTTTTGGTAATCCGAGGTAAATACATTAAAGGTACTATCCTGGAGCATTATTTTAAGTTCGGGATATCTTTTTAGTCGATTATACGCGAAAGCAGAAGAGTGCGGTGTACTAACCCAGCAGCGCTGGGAAGTGAACGACCACTACTCGGTGAGCCTTATGGTAAAGTGACGAGAGAGATTCACAAATGGCCCTAATTCTACTGGGTAAAACTATATTGCCTTTGACATGCTATCGTATTGTTTTTTAACTCGGTCGCCATTACTGCCAAGTAAATAAGAGTTATAGTAACGTTTACAATACGATACCAATTAATATGTCAAAGGCAATATGGTTTACGTCACACCTGGCCATAATGTGAGTTTTATCGCACGCTGCGCGCACGGTAAAACTCGCGGGCAGTAAAAAGAAAGCCCTCTATCGCATATTTACGACCCTCGCCTACGGCTCGGGTTTCAAATACCTGCGATTTCGGGCTTTCTTTCTTTTACAGCTTGTTAAGTAATGTACTATTATTATAGGTACCCAGTAGAATAGAGGCCGAGTTAGCTGTATAACTGTGCTCCTGTCAGTACGCGAGTTGTAAAGTAAAAAAAGAAAAAAAGTCGTTTCCTAAAAATGAATTTGACAGAACGAAGTAGGCAGGTGTATTTGTGTATTGATTGATTGAGCTTCTGTGAAGTCTCAGTGGAAGGACTAGATAGGCGTGTTCAGCATACCTGGCATCCAGCGGCGGTCGTCGGCGGTGACGAGGTCGACGCCGTCGAACAGCTGCTGCGCGAACTCCTCCACGGAGTTGGACTCGGGCAGACGGCCCGACAGGCCGGTCAGCACCACGTCGTCGCCGGCCGCGCCTGCGCCGCCAGGTTTCGTTGCGCTCGGCATCTCGAGGGATCTGCAATAACGCACCACACCTGCTCACTACCGTTCGCACAGCACCACCTCACTTCCGCTCAGGTCTGCGCCCGGGACCGTACCTTCTTTTAGGTACCGCACGTCGAGGAACGGAGCTACTCCCCGGACTCAGTCACTCCGGGACTGTTTCGATTAGTGTGTAGAGGAGCGTCCGTGCGCGGCCGCCGCTCGTGATAGAATGGGAGCGAGAAGTGGCGTCGACGGGCGGTTAAAAGGGCGCGATAGCGGGGTCGCAGCTCGCGCACCCGCGCCGCGACACGAGCCCCTGCGCTATCGCGCCGCGCAAGGACGAGCAAGGTCGCGCCGCTCTTCCGAGTGGCCCGTCCGCTTCGACCTCCACGCGCGGCCGCTCGGCGCAGCACTGCGCACGCCGGGCCGAGCAGCCGCCGCCGCTCGCCGCGGCGCACAATAGCGCTCATTGTGTCCCAATTGCGCGAGATCAGCCAGAGCCACGCTCCCGCGCCGTGCCCGTGTACTTGAGCACAATCGGGACATTACTAAATCACCCGCCGCAGTAATACCTATCCATCTACTAGGTATCATGTTGATGGCCTTACATTACACGTTCCTATCATAAAGTGAAAACCGTGAAATAAATAACCCACCTCGTACACCTTTCCCGATACAATAAACGAACTAAGAAAAATATTTTAAATCACAGCATTCACAACCTAGTATTTACTGCAAAGAAAATACTTGAATAACGAAGCAGAAGGCTAGGGAGAAAATGTAAAAACATGAAGAGTATATGGTGTTATCTTTAGTGGTGTCACGGTGCAGGCAACAGGTTGGCGACGTCACGCGCCCCGCCGTGGCCGGCCACCGGCGACCCGGCGCCCCAGCGACCCGGCGACCCGTCGCGCTATCGCTGCGCCCGCGCAGCCGCGAGCGCATCACGCGCCGACTCTACTCAGCCGACCGGTTCAATTCACATCGGCAAACACACGAGGTTTCTATGTGCTAAAATAGATTTTTTTTGTTTGTTTTTGTTTTCTGATTTGTCGCAGTCCGCATCTACGAGTAGGTATATACAGAAAGCTTAAAAAAGTTCCAACATCCTGTCTCTCGGTGTACGTCCTCACGTACCTACGTTTGAATTGATTTTGAAACTCTACGTAAGTACCTACTTATGTATGAATTTATCTACAAAGGATACAGTTTACACTGCTTAGTATTATAGGTGGTAGTATAGTTTAAAAAGACCGTCAGACTGCTTGTCGAGCTCGCGGTATTTTATGATTCGCTCCCATACAAGTCGTTGACAATTTAACAAGAAGTATATTAGTAGCAACAAGCTTACGACTCTAATTTGTGGACTTTGTATGAAGCCCGAGATCAAAAATTCCGCTACTGCTATGTATTTGTATAAAATAAAACATTAGAATCCTTATGTCCTGCTGCTGCTTGCTATCTTTGTCTTTCGAACGCCACACCGCATCGGATCGGCTTATTCCCAGTTGTCCGCACCCCTTTATTCAAACAACGGGAGTGTGGACATACTGCGGACAAGTGGGAAAAAATTTGAACCAAGGGGTGCGGACAACTGGGAATAATAAAAAAAATCCCAGTCGTCCGCAATCTAGTCGCTAAAATCCGGCTCAGTAGTTTCGGAGATGGGTATGGTCAATTTTTCATTTTCATGTTTTCTTTCATGAATAAAATCAAAACTTATTTATTTTACAATAATAAATATTAGATTTTAAGAGTAAAACGAGCCCTGTTATTTTATATAATATAATTTCTTTGCACATCTGTGTTTGGGTCATAGGATTACACCATCCTACCAAATTTCATCTGATTTGGTCCATTACCTAGATTCGGAGCAAATTGGCTGTGACAGACGGACGGACGGACAGACAGACAGACAGACAGACGGACGAGTGATAATATAAGGGTTCCGTTTTTTTAATTTTTTATACGGAACCCTAAAAATAAATAATTGCACTAATAAGTACTTGTAGTTTTTCTAGACATAATATGAAAAATATCACAAGGTGTACTTAGGACTAAGGTTGGTGAAGTTACGGCTCCGCTTTAATTTAAAGAGATGTGTCCTGTATGATGTGATGGAGCTTCTAAAGTTTGAAGACAGCAAGCAGCAGCAGGACTATATTGGGTTACTAATATTATATACAAATACGACTTAGATGCGGAACCCTCAGTGCTCGAGTGCATCTCGCACTTGACCGGGTTTATTTGCTGGGAAACTATTTTACAAACCGCAACATAAATCTTCCGTCCGGGCGACTCATTACTTTCCCAATCGCTCCCCGTCCCTTTGTGGATCTGTCCTTGATTTCCTCTCCGGCCCATGTAGCTAAGCATATGCCCAGTCTAGTCTGACTGCGGCCTTAGCCCGATGGTTGTGGATAAGCTTCGCGAAGATGCGCCTCACATTGACTGGCGTGTGATAACTAGGGCCGAGTGTCCAAAGGCCAAGCTCTATGATATTCACGCTCCAGTCCGACCCATTAAAATTAAGCTTCTTCTTTTTCCTTTATTAGCTGGCATTTAATATTATTGAGCTTTCATTTGTAATGATGTTATTTATGCTAGTTTTAAAATTATTTATTTATTACTTTATCACCTTGTAATGTAAATAAGTATTACTTATTGTATTCTATGATTGAAAAAATTACCTTTTGTTGCGCTTCTTTTTCGCAATGATGGTTTTGTCCAAAGCGCTAGTAGATTCACTATATATTACCGACGTGTAAAAGAGCCCTCATGTGGCCAACTGACTGAATATATTTTTAATTTTTAATCATCTAGCTACGTAAATAGAAAAAGCAAAACAAAATTGCGCGTCACTTCTCAGCCTTCGTTAGTAGCACGCTTCGATCACAATGGTAACTTCTAATTACAAACCACGGAGGGCTTCCGGTCCAGTAAACGAAGATGGCTGGAGCCGAGCCGTGAATAATGTAGAGGAGGGGCTCCTCGACCGCGCCGGGTGTTGATTCTCCCCAACGAATCGCTCGTGTTCTTGGCGCCGCATTATTAACCGCGGCGAAGTTGAGTTGTCCGGCGTGCACACATTCATAAGGTAGATTCAGGTAACTACAGACTTGGGCAGAGTTGTTTCGAAGACGAAAATTACAACCAAGCCGGTAGGTGAGCTATTAATTAGTGGTCGCCGGTCGTTCGCAGTCAGTGTCACCACCCTGAGCGCTTCGTCGCGGCGGTTACCGGCGGGTGGCCGCGGGGAGCGCTACACAAGTTCCTTCCATTTGGCATTTAGGGTTACCCAACCGTCCGGATTAGTCCGGACATGTCAGGCTTTTTGTCAGGTCTTTTCAAATTCCTAAATGGTAACCCTACTTCCATTTGACAATACAATTAGGTACCGAATGATCTTCGTTCCCTTGATATCGATACATTCTGCTGTATGCCGGTAACATTTTGCAGTCAGACGCACATAATGCCAAAGCGCCGGCGCGGCCCCTACCCTATCAGGGTAGGTAGAGCGAGATTGCGATATTGTCTTTTTCCGCTCTTTGGTCGACACTTTCGGATTACATAGATTGTACTTTAGTTTATGTTAAATAAAATAAGGTGCCTGCTTCTTGGAGCGTTGAGTGACCGCTCCTCTCGCTCCGCCGCCGCCGGGCCACGGCGCGTTCCCATTCCCCATACTTAAAATGCCACCGCCACGCCACGCCACTCTTTGGGAACGCAACGCACCGCCTCCACTCTTGTGCTCTCAGTGCGTTTGTGTTGTGTTGTGGCCACCGGTCTCTGTGCGTACGGCTTTGTTTTTACACGGATCCGTATACTAACGCTTTAAATACATTTCCAAATTTCCATGACGTAAACAAGACAATGAATGAGAAGGTTTCATGACGAAAATAATGACGCATTCCTATTCAAGTTTATACGTACATTATATTTTTTGCCTATTGTTTTATCACACCACCCGTCTTCAGCCGACTACTTGCTTGATACCTCTACAAGTCAAATGTGATTTTTACACGGTAGGGATTTGGATCGTGATTGTCTGATGTCACTTTACTTACGGCCGAACCCTATATTCAAACTGCGGATAAATAGGCTTACTTCGGATTAAAATTTGACACATTTTGTATAGGTAAATGTCAAATTTTAACCCGAAGTAAGCCTTATCTATCCGCGGTTTGAATATAGGGTTCGGCCGTTAGGGTGGGTTTAGACCAAACGAGCGAATGCTCTAGAACGTGTTTTGTCTTTATTTTTACAAAGTGAACGTAAGAGATAATTCCATAGAATTCTTGTTCGTTCGCTTGGTCTAAACCCAACCTTATGTAATCTATTCTTTACGGAAGATGCATACGCAAGAGTTTAACCTGAATTTCGGGTAAATATCTGAATATCGAAAGTTAAAATATCGGGTAAGGTCAATGTGGCTAATTCCGTCATATTTTTGAGCTAGTTCAACTTTGGTTGAAAATTTGAGGCGTTTTATTTATACTATTTACCCATGGCGCGCATGTAGTTGGCTAACAATTGACTTGGCTTTCAAGGTAAATTATGAAATTCATTGTATCTAACTTGCATAATTTATTATAAATGTTTTTTTAAAAACAGTCAGGTAGACGGAATTTCCCAAAAAAATGGGGCTATTCCGTCTTAAAAGATGTTTCCCTAGTATAACGAAGATTTTTCAAGTCTATGTTAGTGGAAAATAAAGACACGCAGATTTCAATCAAATATGTGCTTTCAAACCTTGAAAATAAGATTCACAATAAAAGTTATCGGCAAAAATATTTTTTTGGGGTTATTCCGGCATGATTTGGCAATCAGATGAGCTCAACCTTTTTAAGATTTTCTCATTATATATTTTTTCTATATTTTTTATCAACTGTGGCTTAATGCACTATACTTACTTACTTACTGAAGTACTTAAATTGGTCGTCATGGCTTTGACTAATTTAATAGAAATAATTAGCCCGAGCCATCGTTAACGGGTCGATCAACACACTGGACAGTTTTCATTGACATAACAATTCAATTCCTACCACGATAATTAATAGAATGAATTGTCTCTATGACTATGCATTTATCATTATTGTCGTCTGTCTGACATAGATACCATCCGCAGACTTTTCATTTAACTCTAAAATAAAAGTCAGTTTGTAATTAACAATTTGATTTAAAAAGTAATAAGAGAGTTCGACTCGCGTGGAGAGGTTCCGTCTCCACACCATATACCTGTCTGCTAGTCTGTCTGTCACAGCAGATTTGCTCCAGAACTACTGGAGCGATCGAGTTGAAATTTGGTACAATTATGTAAGTCGGTGACTCAAAGACGGACGCGTAACATAAATAACTGAATTTGTTCAAACTTGGGGGCTACTTTTGGGGGATAAATTAGGAAATCAAAAAAAAGTTTCCCAATCCTTATTGTGTGACAAGTCAAATGAAAGGGCTTGTTGTGAGCATCTCAAATATATTTGTCTTTAACATAAGTAAACAGTTTTTTATGTTATTTAAGAAAATAGGCGAAAATTGACCATATTGGGGCCAGTACTTTCAGAGATAAGGGAGGGATGGTCGATTTTTGCGTATTTTCTTAAATAACTTCAAAATTGTTTATGTTAAAGTTATAAAACAAATATATTTACGAATCCTACAACAATTAGGAAGAGATTTTGTTTAACACTGGGCTAAAATGTAAGGTAGGTAACATCTTTTATAATCGTTTTTCAATTATCGCTCATTTTACAGAGATGATATTAATTTGCCGAAAGAAAATAAAATAAGTACTTTCTTACTTACTAATAAATACATTTAATAAATATGAGAATTTAGTACTATTTTCGTGATTATTACAACTTTTAATACATTCTAGAATTATTATTTATCATTTAAAGAAAAATAATCAGCTATTATAAATTGTTGCTTATAAAAAGATTCTTAAAAATTACCACACTAAAAACATGGTTGACAACATCTGGAATCGGGAAATACCGGCATATGATGGCTTAGCCCCTTTTATTATGTACGGAGTTTCCCACTTCGTCATTTTGAGGTTCCTAATTTAACACGGTGAATTACTTAAAACCAGCGGACTTTTACGCACAATAAACAGGCAGATAGTTTTAGAAATATCTTAAACATTGTAATAAGCACACAAATATAGTTAGAAATCTAACTGTTTTATATTTATCTTTGGTAAAACTGCATATCACTACACTCCAGTTTCGACTTCGGAACACAACTGAAGTTCGAAAGCAGATATTTTTCTTCGTAGATTGTACAGCGCTATCTGTGTTTCTTAGTTTGAACTAGAAAGCCCTGCTGCTTTATAGACTGAGTCGGCAGCGGCGTACTGTGCTTAGATTCAACGCAGGCGTGTATATGACGGCATAGCCCCGTAGACGGAATTAGCCACATTGACCTTACATATATGAATATCTAAATATTATTATCTGAATATCGAAAGTTAAAGTCCAAAACATCGAAAGTTGAAATATCGAACAGTTATGCCGATCATTGAAATATCGAACGTTCTTGTCGGGTTTGTAATCAAATATCGAAAGTTGATTCATCTAAAGTTAAAACATCGAAGTCCAAAATGTCGAAAGTTGAAATATCGAACGGTTATTGTAGTTGAATTATAAAAGTTAGGAACGACGACGAGCGTAGCGAGGAGGAGTGTTAGGTTGAACTGCGATAATTTAACGACTGACCGACCTAAATTACTCAATCTGTTTATCTATATATATAAAAGGCTAAACTGACTGACTGACATATCAACGCACAGCCGAAACTACTGTACCTAGAAACTTGAAATTTGGTACATGGGTTCCTTTCATGATGTAAGTGAGCACTAAGAAAGGATTTTCCGAAAATCGACCCCCAACGGGAAGAAGTGGGGGGGAGTAGCGGGAAACTAATTCTACGCGTACGAAGTCGCGGGCGTCCTCTATTCAGTATAAATATGCTCATTGGTTTGTAGGCAATAAAAAAAACCTAACATCGAAGGCTAAGGCGGGAGCGTAGCGTAGTAGCCTTCTGAACCTAACCTGACAGAGACAGTTTCGAATTAATCAGACTGATTCGTTGGCTACGCTCGCTCACTTCACTGAAACACCTTTCTAAAAAAACGTGAAAAATCAGAACAATAGAGATTTCGGGACGTTAGGTACGTCAAATAGGTATTCATTTCAGCCCAGAAAATCTTGTTTGTTGTTGTTGAATGCAATATATTGTTAGACACATGTTTAATTTAGTTTGTAATGTGTACCTAAGGTACGTACTTAATCTATTTTCTGTTTTGTACACTCAGTTTTTTGCGCTAACAATCTACCTAGGTGTTTTGGTCTTTACTGTAAACCTGTTATTGTAATTATTAAATAAATAGACATTAACATTAGCAAGCTAAACATTGCAAGTGCGTTGTCAACACCCCGAGGACTACATGGAATGTCTCTATGTTGCTCGTTTTACCGGTTGTCTTACCCCACCCCTGGTAAAAAACTCAAGTAAAGCCTCTCTCCATGTAATTGTAACACTTGTAACATCTGTATAGACCGTTCGACATTCTATATTTGAAAATTAACGGAAATTCCTACGTTCTCTGCCGAAATGAGTATAATATTATAAATGATTTTTGAAATTAAAAACGAGAGATGGAAAGGAGAATTGTTAAAAGATGTTGACATAAACACGAACATTTGTATTTCAGGCGGTTTGCTTGCTCTACCGGTGGCGGTGAGCTGGTGAATAACCCTAACCACCTTGAGGGTGCGTTGCGTCTATCTGTCCTTTTTTAGACGTAAATACCTGACAACTGAGAGCATTGTAGCGGATGTTTTCCCGAGTAATTTGCAAGTAGGTATGGTTCATTAAGCGAGTTAGTGCTGTACAAGTTTAGGCGCAGTGTGTTTCAGTAGGTAGGTAGTAGGTATGAGGGAGGAGAGACGAGAGACCAAGTCGGGGCGCCGGCACCGCGTACCGCCGACGGAGGCCGCATAATGAAGCGGCGCGGTGACGCGCGCGCGCCGCGCGGGGCACTCGCGGCGCCCGTGCTCGGCCGCGGCTCCGCTGCGCGCACGTCATTGTTTTTGTTTACACACAACCGGTTTGCAAATTAGAGAAGACGTGCGCGATTAGCGTTAGATCACATCTCGACTCGATTTCCGCACTCGCGGGAGCTGTCGGCGACGATGACGGCTCGCGGCTGCGTTCGCCGCGGCCGATGACGAATAACTTCGTACGTAAGTAAGTAGGTACTTATCACATAAACCAACATTATTTAAGATCAAAGGTCCGTCCGTCTTTGGGTCACCTTCAGCGTGGATTGATAAACGTTTATCATCTGGAAGCTAAATAGGCAATCATACGTAGGAAGGTACCTATATTATAAAGGTACATACAGTGGTGGTCACTTAATTAGGAACGCTTGCGATTTTCCCATACAATTGCCCACAAATATGACTTTTCAATTTTGACCACCCATCAAAAAGTTCTTGACCAATTTTATTGCTAAGCATAATTTACTTTAGATCAAGCATGAACTAAGGTTTAAACTGATGTAGGTACAATGAACTACTGTTAAAACGAACCTTATATTTTATAGGGATTTAAAATCTTAGTGCTGAAGCGTCCATACGAAAGCCAATTCTTTTTTTCAAATCCTTATAAAATGAAAGATTCGTTTTCAACAGATATAAAATGTACCTAGGTACCTACTTACATTTAAACTTTCCTTTATTAGTTAACGATAAGTGTAATTAAAAATAAAACCGGTTAATAACTTTTTGATTGGTTGTCAAATTTTATTTAGCAATAAAATTGGTCAAGAACTTTTTGATTGGTTGTCTAAATAGAAAAGTCATATTTGTAGGCAATTTTATGGGAAAAAAACAAGTGTCCCTAATTACCTATGTGACCACCACTGTAGATGTACTTATGTAGGTAGGTAGGTAGGTACCTACTAGGTATTTACCTTAGAAGTAGGTAGATTTACATTTATTAGCGATGGACTTATGAATGGTTCTTAAAATTTCGATAACGAAGTCAGACAATAAAAACTGAAATATGGGCACAGGTATGTACCTACTCGTACCTACCTAACTATCTAGCTAGCTGAGGTAATCGCGAAGATAAGCAGAATCACGCGGACTCTAGTAAGATTCCCGTGTTTCAGGTTCAAGCAAAGCAACATCGCGTCGCCGCATCAAATCCATACAAAAAAATCTTAGAAACATGAATATTTTACCTATTATACATATAGGGAGGTACGTACCTACGCGCACCAAACTCGGAACCTTTCTTTTTCTGAAGTCGGTAAAAAAGAACCAATGAACCTACTTCCAATAGATATACTACTACACATATAATAAAATTAATAATATTAAGTAAGTAAGTAATAAAAATACTAAATAACTAAGTAAGTAAGTACCTACCTATATCATAATGATACCAAAAATGACAAGCGTCCTTTTTGGTATCATTATGACAATCCAAAACAACAGAATTAATAGGTAGGTACTAAAATCCGGTCAAGTGCGAGTTGGGCTCGCGCTAAAAGTTATTTGATATAAGCATAACATTCTAATTGAAATATACAGTGTGCCCCTGTCCCTGGATAAAGTGCACAAACGAATAGGCATGCAACTATTTAGACTCAAATTCACCGACAAAAAGAATAAGAAAAAAATTGGCGACATTACTTTATTTTTCAAGATTAAAAAAAAAAGTTGCTGTGAACCCTATCGGAACATTGTTGCAGAGGATAGGAAGTACGCGATTTTTGGACGAATCATATAGAGCACGAGTCCATAAATTGCACTTTCTACCGAGGCAGACATTAGTGCTTTTCACAATTACTGAGAGGAAATAAAATAAAAATTCATATTCAAAACTTTCAATTCTCTTTCTATAGTGTTAGTCAATTGGCGTCGGTTTTTCAAAGGTAGTATAGAAGCTGTCTCACCGCCAATTTTACCATAGATAACTTTTTTTAAATCTGGACCCCTATTCTCGAGGCACTCGAGATTAATAAAATAAACTAACATTCGAGATGAAGATACCTACCAACTCCATATAAAATTGTATTTGTTTCGCCATATCTCCCATGTAATTTCATCCCTAGTGGTTCGAGATTAGGGGCCGCAAGTTTGAATTACATTTTAAAAAAAAGCGGTGACATAGTTTTTAGTCTGTGTATCTTTTAGCAAAAATACACCTAATATTTTACGACACAAAATCACAATGGTGTGTTCTGATTGGTCGATTTCAATTTTTCATTTTAAGGAGTTATGATATGACACAAAAATTGATTGATTGATTTTCATTAGTTCTTAAAGTTGAACAACAATGTTCTCGACCAATCAGCAAACATGCCGACAAAAACATTCTTGGTGTGTCCTTATAAGTGACGTTTTGTGACCCCAAACAAGACCATCTATGGCCATATTTCCGATCATTGTCGTGAAAAGTGAAATATCTCGCCTCAGAAGTCTATTGAGATGAAATAAACGGTTTTTTAATCCCAGAGTAGGTATTATTCCTGTGTCAAACAAATAAAACAAAATCGAAAAAATACGCTGAACACAAATTTAAACAGGTTTTTTCTTAAAAAAATGATATTATTTTATGTAAATTCCTAATAATTCCTCAAATTACTTTAAAAATACGCCCTACCTTATGATATGATTATTATCGGCTATTCCCAGTTGTCCGCACCCCTTTGTCCACACTGCGGACAACTGGGAAACAAAAACCGTTGTCCGCAGTGTGGACAAAGGGGTGCGGACAACTGGGAATAGCCCGTTATTACCAATTAGCTATAATTATTTGTTAACTCATTGTATTTAATTTAAAAAAAGAATTAGGTACCTACGTATCTAATGCAAATACGACATTTTTGATGAACGGTCAAAGATAGATACGTACCTATTGTGTCGTTCAGTATGTGTATAAACGATTTCTCTTTCGATTTTTTTCATTTGTTTGACTCAGGAAACGCTCTGTGATTAAAAAACCGTTTATTTCATCTCAATAGACCTCATTGAGTCGTGATAGTATCTCTTCATTTTGTTTAGTTTGGGTTCACAGCAATCTTTTTTTTTTTAATCTTAAAAAAATGAAATGACACCAATTTTTTTGTCTGTTACCTAAATTGTATAGTTTCATCCCTATTCGTATGTGCACTTTATCCAGGGGCACACTGTAGGAAATGGATTGGTACCTTTTTTTGTTAGTAAAGACATTAATACATACATACATACATTAAATCACGCCTGTTTCCCAGAGGGGTAGACAGAGACCACTTCTTTCCAC
The DNA here is from genome assembly GCA_948252455.1 of Acleris cristana. Classification (NCBI taxonomy): domain Eukaryota; kingdom Metazoa; phylum Arthropoda; class Insecta; order Lepidoptera; family Tortricidae; genus Acleris; species Acleris cristana. Next base: position 88,964 of record OX411784.1, read on the forward strand.
CTGCTACGATCTTGACAAATCTCTAATCTTGACATTAATATTCAAAACAAAATACTTAGGTATAATAATGGGTTACCTTTGTTTTGGCGAAATATGTTTGCCAAATGAATCGTTTCCCAACTTTTCATTTGCCAACCAGCTTTGTTTTCTGTAACCTGAAATAATTCAGGATTTTATAAAAACGAACCTAACCTAACCTATAGGGTTGACACGATGGTACCTACTGAAATAAATTCTGAAAAAATTATATAACATTGGGTTGGCAAATGAAAAAGTTGGGAAATGATACATTTGGCAAACATATTTTTGCCAAACGGCAGGCTCCTTATAATAATACCTACCTACTGTGAGGCAGTACGGAACCCTGGGTGCGCGAGTCCGACTCGCACTTGACCGTTTTTTTTAATTAAATACTTAACTAGGTATACCATAATAAATAGGTACCTTTTAGGATTTTAACCTATTTTTGACGTCTCGTCGTCTGTTGTGCACTTGTGCCTATCATTCAATGCGGTTCTCCTACTTAAGAAGACCGCCTCTGTTGTTTTGTTTGTTTACCATATTGAAATAAATTTGTTGTTTGTTTTATTTGTAAGATAATTTAATTAGGTATGTACTTACCTATCTGTAAGGTGCAGCAGGTGGAGAGTAGATGAGTAATAATTTCCGTACTTTAAAAATGCTAGAAATTGACAACGGGAATTTTTGAAAAGATGTTCTGATCATAATCATGCTCAAAAAGAAAAACTTTTTTGGCTAATGTTGTATTGATAATGGTACGGAACCCTTCGTGCGCGAGCCCGACTCGCACTTGACCGGTTTTTTTTTTAACAGCAATTTGTTTCTTCAGCACTAGTTGTGTCGTAGATCGTAGAAAAGACCGTTTATGCTCTTTAGCCATTAGCAGAAATTTGTTTATTTATTTTCTCGGTAAATAATTAACAATAAAAAAAAAGTATGATTTTGAATCAACTCGAAAGTTTTGAGACAAACCTCTATAAGCATGTTTCTTTCAGAACCCCTTTAAGAAAAAATCTGTTCACAATTATCAAATAATTATAAGTACTTATCAGGTATTTATAGGTACCTAAGTGTGCCATTTAGTTAATAATTGCTTTTAGTGCCCCAATATTGAAAAAAATACCTACCTACATAATGTAAGTAGCTATATCGAAATCGAATAGATCAATCTGACCATATCTGACCGTGATTATTGATGCTGATGACGGATCCCAGTGATCCCACCGAGATTCAGTGGTCAACAATCACTTGTACTTATTACCTATTATGGTCCGGCTTATTCTGTGACATCAGGCAGTCTACTTATGTACACAACAATATTGTTTGGCTGTAAGTAAACAACAGCTGGGCTCCGCAGCGCCGCACCGGCGCTCCGTGGCTACGGCGATGTGGATTGATTGTTGTCGTTTCAAAACGATCCGTCGGTAGCTCCCAAATATTGGACCGACCTTGTCACGCCAACACTATCACGCTCAACTCAAGTAGCCGAGCTAACAGGAAAACTAACGGCGCGGCGGCGGCGGTGCGGCCGACACGGAGCGCCGGCTCTACCGGCCTCCATCCCGTCATTCCCGATCATGTCAAGTTAACAATCTTGTGGACTATTGAATACCTATTGTTAATTTAGTAAAACATATACTGGCACTAGGACATAACATTATCGCAAAATAGGTATGATAAAATTGTGTAACAAATATAAATATTTACTTTTCCTAGTTAGGTATTAGAGTAATAATGCGTCATTTCATTGCCACTAACTTAATCATCTCACAAGTATTTTGGCTAAGTAGGCATACGTTAAGAAACTGTATTTCACTCACATATTGTTGTAAATATTTGGTCAGATATTCACAAAACCGCAAGTGTTTAGTGTCCGAAGGAATGAATCAGCCAGACTGCGATGATGTAGCGGTGTTCGACTGCGGGTCCAGGGTCGCGGGAGGTTCACAGGTGCTGGCTCAGCGAAGCCTGGGGTTGCGTGTTGTCCGACAGTATCGACCGGCGCCGGGGAGAATCGAATCGAGGGCGACCGCGAGTCGCGAGCGTGCGGGACGGACTGAGCGATGCCGAGCGCGGAACAGACGCCTCTTCTCGGCGAGCGCGTCGCGGTGTCTGGCGCGGCCGGCGCGGGACGCGGGGCGGGCGCGTTGCCATGGTGCGAGATCAGGCCACGTGCACGCGGCCAATGGCGGCGTGCGCCGGCCGCCGCGCCCCGCGCCCCGTGAGCTGCACGCGGCGATCAGCTGGCGGCGCCGGCCCGGCCGCTCGGCCAGCGCGCGCGGACTGCGCCGTGCGTGCCGCCTGCTGCGGTGCTGCCTGCTTTGTTCCTGCTGTGCCCGCGCTGCGCGCCGCCGCGCCTCGCGCCGGCCGCCCGTGCCGTGATCCCCGTTCGACTTCGACTCTCGCCTCACTCGCCTGTTTGTTTACACGAGCTTATTAATTATTATAATATACTTGCAACAGTACGCGCGCGCACGCGCACTCATGTAGGCAGGTAGATAATTAAAGTAAGTAGTACTTACGTGCTTGGTGTGGTGCATAATACTCGTATATGACACTATACTTACAACAAAGTGGGTACCTAAGTAGGTGTACTAAACTCACACTCACAGATTTGAATTAAAAAAAAAACCTTTGTAGTCCTAAGTCTTTTGACGACGCGTTAGCCTAGTTGGTACCTAGTGACCCTGTCTCCAAAAGCTAGCCGTCCAGGGTTCAAATCCCGGTAAAGGAAGATAGATACTTATTTGTGTGATGAGCGCGAGTATTACTTGAGCCGTTTTCAAAAATAATGTACATAGGTAGTTAAGAACAGTTAAAGCCTCAATTAAAATCCTTATTTTTTTTCCATTTCTAACGAAAGTTGACCATAATCGAACCTTATTGACAATTGGAGTAAAGGACAACTAAATTGTAGGTACTGTAAAATTGTCCTATACGACAATTGCCATTTTAACCATCAAATGATTATTATAAGTATAGTAATAGTAAAAATTAAGGATTTTAATTGAGGCCTTAACATTAACTGTCCTTAACTATGTACATAATAATGTTTTTGAAAACGGCCCACTTACCTAGTTCCTGAGTCTTGGATGTTGTAGGTATATCATTGACGCGCTTACCCCAAGGTGAGGCAAGAGCGTCAACGGGGTGAGGGCGACGAACCATAGGTACTTGTACTATTACTTATTCTGTGCCATAGGTATTATATTTTCTAGGAGATATTGCCCCGTAGGCGCACTTACCCCGACTCACCTTATATTTCTCTATATAAGATAAGTATGTTTACCCATACCATAATACTAGCCTAGTGCTTAGTTTGGAACTAAGTAGGTCAATTTACGTGAGATTGTCTCCTGATAGGTATTTTTTCATTTTCGTTAATGCCAAAGAGATTTAATATTATAGGTAATATTATGGTAGGTATTTAATACTATTACTACTAAGTACATTTAGGCTGCGGCTTCACTGAGGCGGAGATGAGTGTAGGGGAATATAATCTAAACGTGATCTAAACTAACGTGCGGAAAGGGCCTTCTATTTGGTTAATATTGGCACAGCTCCGCTCCGCCTCAGTGGAGCCGCACCCTTAATGTCTTTGTTGGTTAATACAAAATCGAGCTAGATTCTTTATTTCATGTTTTTAGCATTCTACATCTAGATAGAGTGGTTTGTCAGTCTCTTCGTCTTCATGTAGATTAAGTAAGTACAGTCGAGTTCATAAATATGTACCTATACACTTTAATACCTTGTCACTTTAATCGCTCTAACAATTCATATATGGCACTTTAAATATGACATTAAATAGACAAGGTACTAAAGTGTATACCTACCTACATATTTAAGAACTCGACTGTACTTACCTACATACCTACCTTCCTACTTCTCGCCGAGCTCCCTACATAACAGTCTGACATTATCTTTTTATTTGTTATCACTGTCTCCGTTGTCTCGTCGAACTCTTTTATCGGTAATCCATGGATCTGAAACTTCAATTTCTGCTTCTAATTCACCGGGCCCCGCCTGTGACTATCGACGCCGTGACAAGCAAGCGACTTTACTTACGGCGTACTACTTACACACACCAACTTGGCCGAACCCTATATTCAAACCGCAGACAGATAGGCTTACGTCGGATTAAAATTTGACACATTTTGTATGGGCATATGTTCGGCCCTGTTCTTCCACTCCGATCAACTAAACTGACCAACTAAAACAGGTCAACTATTTTTCTTTCCCAACAACGGCTCAACTGTATCAAATTGAACAGAGTCGACGGAGCTCCGCTACCGCGGAGCTCCTACTTCTGGGTGTTTTGGCCCTTCGGGCCAGCTAAAGAACTATCATAACCTAAACCTACCTCATATTTATGCTATGAGACTGGAAAAGCGATCTATTTGGTTGGTTCGATAGGAATAAATGGCTCCTTGGAGTTCCATTCTGTACAACTGGTTGGTCAGTTTAGTTGATCGGAGTGGAAGACGCCGTTCGACCGTTAGTCAGTCATTTCATGACGGTTCATTAATGCCCGGTTCCTATATTCAAGAAACGAATGGTTTTCCTTACGTCTCGTTAAAATTTGACACATTTATACGTAGCAAATGTCAAATTTAAGGAGACGTAAGTAAAACGATTCGTTCCTTAGTGAGGATTTTTCATAGATACACACGAGGAACGAGTTGATTGTCTCTAAATGTCTCCGAGTAGGTACGGCCACATAACCGAAACAACAGTAGAAGTGTGATGTAGGCGTGGCATTGTGTGGCATGGTTATGCGGAGTTCCGCGCAACCTAGTTCAGTTATGCCGCGATCGCTTGTGCGAGACAGTAAAGTTTTGCGAATAATATTTCTAAAATAGGAAACAAATCCAGAAGCATGCCTTATTATTGTGCTATTTTGGAATGTAAAAACGATAGCCGCACATGGCCGCACTAAAAACATTTTCCATGGTGGCGAGTTGTTTTTATGATAGTGTGAGTATTGGCAAGTGTGTGAGTTTTTATGATAGTGTGAGGTCTGAATACTAAGCGAAGCTCATAATATGGCATTTCCACTGTTTTAGGGTTCCGTACCGAGATGCTAAAAAAGGAACCCTTATGTTGAGACTTCGTTGTCTGTCTGTCTGTCAGTCAAATTAGGTTTTTTCAGCAACAACAAATGCTATTAACTTGAAATTTTGCATAGTTGTAAATACAACTTGCTTACCCGCATCTATTTTTAGTAAAAATAATGAAATTAATTTTATAATTAATTGAAAAGGGGACTAGAACGGGGAGTTGAAAAATGAAAGTGGTTTGATTATAGCAAATGGGTATCATTTATGAAAGGGCTCTGCACATTTCAAAACTTTTTTTTTAATTTTCCGTGATTTACTTTTTGATTTTAGTCAAAAATGTACAAAAAATGACCGTTAAGTACCTCCTAAGTTTATTAATCAAAAAACCGGAAAAAATGCTGGCGTATGGATAATTATTTATATTTTATGGGAAAAATAAAATGAAGTGTTAATTACTTACAGTTTTTGAAAAATAAGGAAAAAGTTTGGGCTAGTCGAAATGGACCTTATTGCTTAGACAATAAAGTGGGTGGTGGGTGGTGCCGTTTGGCAAAAATATGTTTGTCATTTCCCAACTTTTTCATTTGCCAACCCAATGTTATAGAAATTTTTCAGTATTTATTTCAGTACCATCGTGTAGAAACCTATAGGTTAGATTCGGTTAGTTATTATTAAATCCTGAAATATTTAAGGTTACAGAAAACAAAGCGGGTTGGCAAATGAAAAGTTGGGAAACGATACATTTGGCAAACATATTTCGCCGAAAGAAAGGTAGGTAACCCCAATAAAGTTTATAACAAAATTAGTATTTTCTTTTGTGGTTAACAAACATGTTATCTTAAATACGGAACCCCCGGTGCGCGAGTCCGACTCGCACTTGACCGGTTTTTTCTATTCCGTGGGTACGGCGGATAAAGTCGTCATCACTGCATCCAAAGACATTAAATGTAGGTACTCAGTATAGTAGTAATATTTAGACGGGGCACAGCGACCCAAAGCGTGATCCATAACTTGTTGCCTCGAGTCCTTTAGTTTAGTCTACCTCGACGCGCGCGCCTGCGAGGGCGTGCCGTGCCACCAAAGAAACACATTTCAACGGAAACATGCCGAGTTTCGTGTTGCACTATTGTAAATCGTGATACGGAAAAAAACAGCATTTTAGTTTTGTTTAGGAATTCTCGTATTGTAGCTGGTATTAAGTTCAATCCTATACCTATCCTTTTGCGACTAATTTGGTCAATCCTGGCTGTCATTCACTCCTTCTAAAACTCTGAGCCGCCTACCTAAGCCGCCATAACATGCGCTCGCTCTAATAATTATATTCTAAAATAATGTAAAAACTGCACGTACAGTACAGTCCTCGTCTGCCTTCTGCATAATTTGCGACTCCCCTTAGTGTGACAATCATACGGACTAAGTGCGGATTCGACAGAACGGAAATAAGGTCTTATATCTAGTCTTATTCCAGTTTGGTCGAATCGGCCCTAAGTGTAAGACATTAGACAACACTTTGAGACAAGTACCGAGCGGCGCCGCACAACTTGGGATGCCCGGGCAAGAAACACAAATACACCTGCCTGACTAATGGCCAAACCCTATATTCAAACCGCGGACAGATAGACTTACTTCGGATTAAAATTTGACACATTTTGTACGGTCAAATGTCAAATTTTAACCCGACGTAAGCCTTATCTATCCGCGGTTTGAATTTAAGGTTCGGCCGTAAATGTACTGTCTATCCATTGGTCTACCTATCCTATTATTTTCTGTCTGGCAAAATTCAGTTCCTAACAAGTTTATTTTTCCTGTTATTTTGTGTACCTACCTTTTTATTTAATAAATCGATTTTTTACTCTAATATTTTCACAGATGATTTTAGAAAATTAGATTGTTGTTATAAGCGCCCTCTGTTGTTGAGTAGATGAACTATAATAAGACTACCTTCTCTTAACGAATAGTAGACTTATTAAATGAATGGGTATACAATAATGATTCATCATATAGGTAACTTCAATATTAGCATGGAATTACTAATTTTTTTGATATTTCGACTCTTGTATATATTTCCGCCTGTCAATATAATAAAAGCGCGTGAAAAATGGATACAGTCCGTCCAAATAGAAAACTATTAATTTACTATGGAGGGAGGAATTATAATTACCTACTGTATGTTACAGTTATGAAGGTGGTCTTACCTTAATTTTCATTGATTCTCAGGGTTGGACAACAATGTTGCCGACCAATTGATCAAACAGGTCGGCAAAAATATTCTTGGCCGACTTATACCTAAGTGCTGTTTTCTGACCCCGACGACCCCGACCCAGACCTACCTGGAGATATTTCCCAGCAGTGTTGTGAAAACAATATTTAAAACGTCAAATATTTGATGAGAATACTTCTTGATTGAAAATACTTATAACCGAATACACGGGGCGCGTAGTTTCCAGTCACTCGCTGCCGCAAAATATGCGGAAAACGCTAAACGCGCATAAACAAAGCCCGCGGCCTTCAACTTACATGCGTCAATGGCTTACTAACTTAGAAAAAAAGAAATGGTTTGTGTCGTCGACCGGTGCCATTGGTCAATTATATACTTACTGCGCCGCGCACGCGCGCCTCGAGTGCGCCGGCGCCGCTCGGCGAGCAAGGCTCGGTCTGCGGCGCGACTGGCGTGGGTGAGTCGCAAACACGCTAAACTAAAAATTATATTTATTTCATCCAGACGACTAGATGACAGGTTTGAATGCTGATCACAGCTAAATAAATAAAAGTCTTTTGATGTTTCTGTACAAAAAAATATATATTTATTACGTCTCGCACCTTACAATTAGTCCTAATAAGTAAGAAACTCCCAATAACAAAATGACAATAGAACCGGGCCTAGTTCTACATTGACTGCACTACGGTATGGGAAGCAGGTCTTATGACTTGGTACAGTTGGTACATAAAGGTGGCCTTAGAGTCAAAAAGGAATACCTACCTATTTCAGAATAATATAGTTTAAGGCAGAGGAGCAGAAGCCCGACTGATTGTCAAGAACTAGACCAGTACAATGACGGGCGCGCGGGAGTCTCACCCACACTTATTAACATATTAAGTAAGCTCGGTAAGAACTACTCATTAATTTCGGTCATGTTAGAAGAGCTGGCAAGAAAGGGATGAACGATTTTTTACAGAAATAAAAGGCAAAAAAGCGAACGGCCTCGCCGGCGACGATAGACAAACGTCAGCGCCCGGGGCATCCGAAGCCGCGAGTGAAGGAGGATTGGCATAGTTATGTTAAATAAAATCTATTGTAAAATCAATCTTATCGGGCAAAAAATAAAGTAGGTACTTTTCCCCGTTGTTCCCCTGCGAGTTACATCGTTTTTAGGGTTTGGTAATCAAACTAGGAACCCTTATAGTTTCGCCAGGTCCGGTCCGTCCGTCCGTTCGTCCGTCTTATACTTACCCTTTCTTTACAAATACCGGAGGACCGTTTTTTATATTTATTCCATAATTGATCTTAGTGCGCGGTATAAATATCTATATGTACCTACTTATACAGAATTTCGATTTTTAAACTTTGATAGTTTCTGAGAAAAAGTCCGCGTGACTTACAAATAGACAGACAAACGGACATGGCGGAACTATAAGGGTTCCTAGTTTCACTTCGGAACTCTAAAGATGGCGCTGTTTTGGTAACAAAATACCTACCAGGGCCTCTATTCAACACCAAAACCAAATCATCTTGGACCTGTTATCGTATTGTCAACGTTTTGATAGCTCTTATTTACTTGACAGTAATGGCGATGTCAGCCGAGTTGAAATCAAGGTCAAATACGATTTGGATTTTACTGCCTAGAATAGAGGCGCAGTAGTGGTACAATAATAAAAAACCACTCCTTGCATCTAATGTTCCGTTTAACTGGTTAAACAAATGTTTGCGCGTATATTGGCCGACCTTGGCCAAAGATTCTTAGCTGAAGTTTCAATATTGTTATTTTGTTGGAAATATGACAATAATTGTTAGTGTAAAACTGTAAAGTTTGAAAAGAATTATACTTATTCTACATATCTTACCGAAAGTAAAACACTCCGACCGATACAGTTCTTTTTCGATAATTATTTTTGCAACTTCTTAATGCACATTGTGGCATTTTGATGCGTGTTGACATTGGCTGTCTGTCAACAGAACTAATCAAAATTAAGACCTCACGCCTCAAGTGAGCCGTTAGTAACCAAGAAGTTCTTTTTGCGCTGACCCGTTGTCTAGTTGGTATTGTTGATCGAAGTACTAGGTACATACTTTCATTAGTGTTAACTAGGCGTTAGCCCATTGAATCCAGCAGTGGCAGCTATTGTGAAACGACCTAAGTATACTATCTAATCTGGGTCCACGCGTAACGCGTTCAGAGTCCGGCAGGCCGGCTCGCCCGCGCCACGCCGATGGTGTGTGCGGGGTCATCGGTTCAGAGCGCACGCGACGCCCCGCGGCCAGGCTCGGGAGCGCCGCTGCGACCCGCTGCGGCCCGGCGCCTGGCCGCACCGAGCACGCTGTTTGCGTTGGGGAGTCGAGCAAATGACAACTAATGTATACGACCCACGGGTTTACTGAAGCTACCGAGTGTAGCGGCGTGTAGCGGCAAGTGCCGAAGCGGAAAAAATGGTTTTCACAAAGTAATGAGTTAGGGAGGCAGTTTCTCACTTGACAATTGTAGTGATGTGGGCGATGTGCCTAATCAAATCCTTAACAACGTCTAACTGCGATAAGATTTGCAAAAGTAATGTACTTATTCAAAAGTTAAGATTCATTCGTTTCACTTTATATTGTTTTTTATAAATTTGTATAAATGATCATTGACGCGGGATCGCTGTTGGCTATTGGCAGGTCGACCGGTTCCGGTCCTAACACTCGCTAGGTACATGAAAAACTGTAGAGCTGCCGCCTGCGCCTGCGCGGCAACGTGACCCGCGCCGTGCTCGTCTGACGCGGCCGAGCGAGACTAGAGACTGCTCGTCGTCAGGGGATCTCCGACCGAGGGTCAGGGACTCGACGTTTACATAACCAGGTAATAACAAAAACAACAAACGACGCGCAGCGAACTCGCCGCGTGTCGTCGAGGGGCAACTTCTCTTCTAGAAGCTAGTATTATGCTAATATGTAAACTTAACTAAAAATACTAAGTCATAGATCGAGGAGGCGCGCGCGCCGCTGCTCGCTAGGTCGCGGCTCGGGCGCGGCTGGCGCGCGGCTGGCGCGCGGCTAGGGCGCGGTGAAGTCGATGAGCAGCTTGCCGCGCGCGTGGCCGGCGGCGGCGCGGCGGTAGGCGGCGGCGGCGTCGCGCCAGCCCCACGCGCCCTCCACCTGCACCGAGAACTGCGCGCGCGGCGCCGCGTCACGACCCGCCGACCCGCCCGACCGTCGGCGGTGGGCGCCGGGTCCAGATACCGATATTCACCACGACATAGTTAATACATAGATATTTGGATTTAAAACGAGCGAACTTTACGGGTTCTATTATCGAATTATATTATAGTATCCGTAGCGCGCTAAGGATAAGTCGTAGTGTAAAAATTCACTCCGACTTCTCCCTAGCGCTCTCCGGATAATATACCACCTACCTACACTATTAAATTTAAGTAAATCCGAAGTAAGATTTAAGAAGATGTTATCGCAGTATGTATGGATCAGACTTCAAAGGGTTAGAGTAACACCGAGGATCCTATTGAGACTAAAAAACTGATATTATCATTTAAACGGATTAGCAAAAAAGGTACCAACCTACCGACAAGCAACAACGATTTACATTTCTGGGTTAGTTAACAATGAACTCCGCAAAAAGTTATTTAAAGTAAGTAGGTAACTATTTAATTTGTTAAAAATAAATAACGACTCATGTATAAAGATTAAGGTAGGTATGTGAGCAAGGACGTTCGCGGCGCCGCGCCGCGCCTGCCCGGTCGGTGGGACGGGCGGAAGCGGCGCGATTGGGATTTACCTCAGTTTTTATTGAACAATATTTAAATCAACACTTAAATTTAAAAACAAATGCAATATTGATTTATTGGTCAAGGTTTATTGACGGTGGTCAAAATCAGGTCTTGACACGATAAAAACTATTATTTCAAAACCAAAAGTATTTTACCAATAGTACCTATCTACCTATGTAACCGCGATAGTCTAAGGGCGGCCACATACATTCGGAATTCTGAAACGGAATATACATCACACATATACGTTTATTTTCGTTCGGAATTACCAGTTCCGATACAAAATCTATGGAAGACTTGCATTCGGAAAGGTTTTCTTTTCATGCGGAATTCCAAACGTACAGGCCATCATTCGGAATTCCGAATCGGAAAAAAAATGATCGGAAAAATACTGTACGTGTGTGTACAGTATTTTTCCGATCAGTAGGCACCCTATAGTAGGGTCATTGATATTGTATGGATTATCTGCCATCAAAATTCCGAAACGATATTCCGAAACGGAATTCCGAATGTACAGTCACGAGATTTAATTTGGTACCCACCTTAGGTCCAAAGTCAATCTGACACTTTACAACAGTAACGTTGAGTTTCCTAAAAGTTACAAGTGACTTGACATCTCTAATGACATTGATGACTTCAAGTATATTTTTCTTGAAATGGGTCCCAAATTAACGCTCGTGACCGTATGTGGCCGCCCTAAGTAGAGGTGGGTCAGTGAGGGCAGCTACGGGAGGGTCCCTTGCCCCCGCGCTTAATAATTCTAGTGTTCTAATCGAAATTGACTCCCATACAGTTATCTATATTTAAAAAAGGCAAAACTGACTGACTTATATATCAACGCACAGCCGAAACTACTGTACCTAGAAACTTGAAATTTGGTACAGGGGTTAAATGCGTTTCATGATGTAAGTGAGCACTAAGAAAGGATTTTCCAAAAATCGACCCCCAACAACTCTTGATAGAGAGAGGTCGATAAGCTGCTGACGTTTTCCCCGCCAACTTTAACGGGCTCGGGAGGTAATTTTCGCGGGGCGTTATAAGGGTTCGAGCAGGTCAAGCGGCCCCCTCGCTGACCTCAAGTTACCACCCCGAAAGAAACGGACTGATATAGTGATATAATATTATGAGACGTATAATAGGCAAGTTACCCGGCCCCGGTCGGCGCGGCGGCGCAGCATCTCGATGTCCTGCGCGCGCGGCGAGAAGAAGGCCCAGCGCACGCGCGGCGCGAGGGCCCGCGGCTCGGGCGCGGCGGGCAGCGTCAGGTTGTCGCAGAGCAGCTCGGCGGCCGCGGCCAGCAGCCCGGGCGCCAGGCCCAGCGCGTCGGCGCGGCGCAGCAGCGGCGACGACAGCGTGGCGTACGCGCGGAACGCGCACGGCAGCGCCGCCGCGCCCGCGCCGCCCTGCCCCGCGCAGTCCAGCACGGCGTCGAACCTGCGCCCGCCCCGCCCGGTCACTCTTCATATTCTTCATTCACAAAACATTCATCCATCAAACATTCAAATATTCATTCTTAAAATAGGTGTGCAGATAATAGTGCATTGTGCATCAAGAACGGTAAGACGGGGATTGCTAACGAGAGGCTATTAGAAGCCCGACGCCGAAGGCGGAGGGCTTTTAATGACTCGAGTTGGCAATCCCCGTACTGCCCGTGATACACGCAATGTTTTTCATCACATTTGCGAGGAAATAATAAAAAATAGAGAAAAAAACAACAATCAAACAAATTAACTCGATTCGCTAAAAGATTTTGTTAACTATTTTCAATATAGTCTTCAACAGATAATGCTTAGAACTGTTTAGTTTTAAACTTGACAGGCCATACTGCCAGATAGTACCGATTTTCAAAATGAACTTGAATAAAATAATTGCAGTCTCTGAAACAATGGTAAAATATAAATATAATGCAGATAAATGTACCGATAAGTTTAATTATACAGTAAAATTGGTTTGTAGCCAAGTTTTGTATATAGGAAATAAACCTTGGCTGAATTTACACCTCCTTAGTCTGAAATGATGTACGAGTGGATTCTATATTTTACGTCCCACCTGGCCATAATGTGAGTTTTATCGCACGCTGCGCGCACGGTAAAACTCGCATTGTGGCCAGGTGAAGACGTAAAATTGTGTACTCATCACGGGCAGTAAAAAAGAAAGCCCTCTATCGCATTTTTTTTTTTTTTGGGTTGTCGCCTGATGGGCCAAAGACTTAAGTCCTTGCTTTTGTTAGCAGGATATTGAAATTTACATTTAAAAGGGGCAGAGATGAAAACCCCTTCCGGAGACCTGGGAATGGAGGGCCCAGGTACTGCCGGGCTCGCACCGGCTAAAAACACCAATGCCCCTTGTTGTGAATGAAGTTATAAACTCCCGCGGATACTACCCCAGCCAGTGCTGAAAGGCCGGAGGAGAAGTTCATTCCTCCGTTTATTTATCCGCGGGGTTAGAAAAAAGGGGGTGGGAATGGGAAATGGGGAATGGGAAGGGGGTTGCTTAACTTAGGTGAGTCGTGGAGTGGGAATCCTGACGCATGCATGCTTACAGACTACGGGCTTCCTTTCTTTTGCCCGACAATGGAAGGGTTGGGTCGGAGATCTTTTTGGACCGCTTGCGTGGCTGTGGCATATCGCATATTTACAACCCTCGCCTACGGCTCGGGTCTCAAATACCTGCGATTTCGGGCTTTCTTTCTTTTACAGCCCTTGTTAAATAATGTACTATTAAAACTAAACTCATAACTCCCTAGGTAGTTATAAAAATCCATAACTCCCGCGTTAGCTAAATCGACTATAACTGCCATAGACGTCTGCGTGTTATAACACCCTTTCCGAGCAAGTGTGATGAAAAAAAAATATTGTCCACCTCTATACTGCTGATCCAATAAACTTCTTGAATGAAACCGCTTGTAAGCTGATAAGGTCTGATAAAAAAGTGTCAGCAACGAGCATTTGGAGGGGAAATGTAAGATTCTTATAGGGAAGTAATTAAATGGTCAGCCGTTATTAAACTGAACTCCCTAGGGAGTTATAAAAATCCATAACTCCCGCGTTAGCTAAATCGACTATAACTGCCATAGACGTCTGCGTGTTATAACACCCTTTCCGAGCAAGTGTGATGAAAAAAATATTGTCCACCTCTATACTGCTGATCCAATAAACTTCTTGAATGAAACCGCTTGTAAGCTGATAAGGTCTGATAAAAAAGTGTCAGCAACGAGCATTTGGAGGGGAAATGTAAGATTCTTATAGGGAAGTAATTAAATGGTCAGCCGTTATTAAACTGATTCGCAAAAAAAATAAGCATTTAACTCATTTGGGCAGCATACAAAGATTTGGCTGGCAATAAATAAAAATCGGGCTACAACTCTTGTTCAGCAAACAATTTACAAACGGTTAACATTTTTTCATCACACTTGCTCGGAAAGGGTGTTATAACACGCAGACGTCTATGACAGTTATAGCCGATTTAGCTAACGCGGGAGTTATGGATTTTTATAACTCCCTAGGGAGTTATGAGTTATGGATTTTTATAACTACCTAGGGAGTTATGAGTTTAGTTTAAAAAATATATAGAATCCACTCGTACATCATTTCAGACTAAGGAGGTGTAAATTCAGCCAAGGTTTATTTCCTATGTACAAAACTTGGCTACAAACCAATTTTACTGTATAATTAAACTTATACGGTACATTTATTTGCATTATATTTATATTTTACCATTGTTTCAGAGACTGCAATTATTTTACTAAATTTCATTTTGAAAATCGGTACTATCTGGCAGTATGGCCTGTCAAGTTTAAAACTAAAACAGTTCTAAGTATTATCTGTTGAAGACTATATTGAAAATAGTTAACAAACTCTTTTAGCGAGTCGAGTTAATTTGTTTGATTGTTGTTTTTTTCCTCTCTATTTTTTTTATTTCCTCGCAAATGTGATGAAAAACATTGTGTGTATCACGGGCAGTACGGGGATTGCCAACTCGAGTCATTAAAAGCCCTCCGCCTTCGGCGTCGGGCTTCTAATAGCCTCTCTTTAGCAATCCCCGTCTTACCGCCCTTGATGCACAATGTACTATAACCAATATCAATCTGCTTTTTTTATCATTTGTCTGCCTAATAAACAGTCGAGCTGCAAAATAATTACTTGGGCAGCAAGATTTTACAAATTGGTCAGCAGAGAAAACATGTCTGTAATTGAGAGGTGTGCATATTAAAATAATGCTCATCTATATAAATAAGTGGATAACGTTTAGTTTGAAAAATCAGCAGTGTTCGTTATTGTGGGCGGAGCGAAATCAGACCACATGACGCGAGCACCCAAGTATTGGCATTTTTGAGGCTAGTAGTAATTACAAGTTAAGTTTTGTCACACAAATTTAGAAATCATAATCAACCCTAGATTAACCAAAATTTGTATAATAAATATGAGGTATAAGTGGAAGTCTCCTTTTAATACATATTGTTGGAAAGAGACTTCCGCTTGTAATACAAGTTACAAGCGTTTGATAAACGGGCCCCAGAGCCTAAGTTAGGGGACATACTGCTGGAATTGGACTTACCTCCAGCCTAGTGGCTTCTTGGCAAAATAGTAAAAACACATTCGGGATTGGACGGAGTTACGCGTGTCGTGACCTTAGAACGTAAACATACGCAGGATCAAGAGGCCAGTGTCAAAGTTACGTGTCCTCCCATAGCCGAATAATGTTATTAAGGAGTTTCATGTTGGTATTTAGCATATGTATAATAGATTTAAGGTAAGAACAGTTGTGCATGGTGGGCGGCATGTTCCATAAGTAGCAGCCTCCCATTGTATTAGCCATTGTTTTATTATTAATGTAAGTTCGTGTTAGTAGACGGCCCCACCCACCTGTCTCCTTTGAACGGTTTACCCTTGAAATATCGAAACTCATTTCATAGAACATTTCACTTCCGCGAATTTCATTTCATCCACAGGCATTGCCATATGCAGGAGCTTTATTTTTTTTGTGGTCACATGTCTAACCTAACCTGCGTAACGAATGCTTAAGATACCCTAAAAACTGTAAGGTTTCAGCAGAAATTAGATTTTTATGAAATTCGGTGATATGACACATACGATGAAATGTTTGTCGATATTTCAAGAAGATATAGAAGAATAACATGCTGTTTAAATACCTTAATAGATGGCGTAAACTGTATATTAACTCGCACAAGCATTTGGTTCTCTCTGATTTTACGTATAAAATGGTTTTTTTTCAGTAAAATAGACCTTAACAACTTACAAGTGGTTTCATTCAAGAAGTTTATTGGATCAGCAGTAGGTAAGTATAGAGGTGTAGTTTTTTTTTAAATCAAAACGTTTCAAAAAATATTTAAAATACATAATATTGCACTTATTAATTTACAAAGTAGTTGAGTGCATCTCGCATACTCGATGCCATAAAGCTGCACCCTGTCGCTTCACCGCCCGATGTGAGCATATATATAAAGGAGACTTACTTGTATTTTAAAAAACAAAAAATACTGAATTTTTGGATTTTTGAAAAAAAAAACCTCTTTTTTATCCGTGAATCGAACTAGTCGAATATGACGAAACAATAAAGTCGTGGATATATCTTTAAATTAAATAAAGACCGTAAAAAACCCTTCTTTATTAATTTGTCATATTCGACCAGTTCGATTTCCGGTTAAGGCAGACGAATTTTTAAAAATCCATAAGTGAGGTTTTTTTTGTTCAAATATAAAAGTAAATCTCCTTGGCGTAGAGCTTGCTATTTCCAATATTTAAGGTAGTTGTCATCCATATGGCGTTCGGTTACTAGTTTACAACTCTGCGAAGTTATAAACGTAGCGATAAAAATATTTATTTGTTTTTACACGGGATTGTGATTGAGTTTTATTCAAGTTCGTGGTATTGCTACACAGTGGCATGCGTCACGAGCACAGGAGACGTGACGCACTTCGTGACGCAGTACTGTCGGCGCGCCACGTCACGCTCGCTCTGCCCGCCTCACTCACGTTTTTGCTCTGTGGCAAACCAATACAAGCAGCTAAGCAGCTACTTACGGGGTTGAAGCGATGACACACTCGGGACAGACGCCTGTCGCTCCCGATAGTGCGCAGTCTCAATAAAGAGTCCGGCAAGTCACGCAAAGAGTATGACGCAGGTCACATAACATTCATTAATGAAAATTCATTCAATAAAATGTGTAATGGACGTGAATTTGTTTGGAAACTCTTTTATATTATTTACGGATTGTGTAAAACGTTTAAGTATTTGAGTAGATTAAGTTTTTAATAAATAGGTTTGTTTTTTAGTTTTGGTAAATAATATTTGTAAGTAGTTAATTTATTTGCTTTTTATATACATAACTGTTGGTTTCATAACTGTTAACCTCCTAAGACCCACCATACAACGAAATTTGTCAATAGAATATGAATCTACCGCGAATGAAATAAAGTCAATTTTCTTATTTGATCGCGAGTTCTAAAAACAAAAGAAATTTTACTTTACTTCCTTTGCACTAGATCTTTATTTCAATGGCAGTATTTTGTACTATTTTTAGTACAAGAACCCTCAGGAGGATCCTTTAAATCATAATTAGTGGACGTCTGCATTTACTTTTCTATAGCTTTCCTTAAGTAGTTATAGGTCTGTTTTAAAAAAGTCTAAGCATAAGTTTAATTATAATATTATTTAGTATCCCTGTTAAAAAATGGTAAGTAATTAAATGGTCAGCCGTTATTAAAATTGATCAGCAAAAAAAATCAGCAATTAACTCATTTGGGCAGCATAAAAAGATTTGGGTGGCAATAAATAAAAATCGGGCTACAACTCTTTGTTCAGCAAATAATTTATAAACGGGTAACATTTTAATCAATTTCGGTCTGCCTAATAAACAGTCGAGCTGCAAAATAATTATTTGGGCAGCAAGATTTTACAATTGGTCAGCAGAGAAAACATGTCTGTAAGCAGTTTAAATAAGTGGATTGCATTTAGTTTGAAAAATCAGCAGTGTTCGTTTTTGTGGGCGGAGCGAAATCAGACCACGTGAAGCGAGCACCCAAGCATTGTTATTTTTGAGGCTAGTAAGTAGTAATTACAAGTTAAGTTTTGTGACACAAATTTAGAAATCACTATCACACCCTAGTTTAACCAAAATTTGTGTCATAAATATGAGGTAGGTTAGGTTTGTTTTTATATCAGGCCCGGAGGGCCAGAACAACCCAGAAATAGGAGATCCGCGTGAGCGGAGCTCCGTCGACTCTGTTAAATTTGTAAATTTCCATCATCATCACCATCGTCATCGTCATCGTCATCGTCACCATCGCCATCGCCATCGTCATCGCCATCGCCATTGTCATCGTCATCGCCATTGCCATCGCCATCGCCATCGTCATCATCATCATCATCATATCATGTTTTTTACACTTTTGGTCAAAAACATTCTGTCTTTTTTCAGTGGTTACCCTCTGCTACACCCTAACCGGTATATGTGCGTTGCCGGCACGGCAGTAAATTTGCCCCCTTTATTTTTTGCTGGACAAAATGAAATATTTTGCTTACCTACTGATAGCTTACCAAAATTTGATTAATTGTGGGTCGCTCAATGCAGCTCAAATATTTAATTTGCTGCCCAAAATAATTTAGAGCAGTTCAGTATATCATTAATTGCTGACAGATTTATAAATGTTTGCTAACCATAAGTTGCTTACAAACTAGCTATTTTCACTGACAAAATACAGTTTTCTATTCACCAAAATAAGAATATCTTGCTGATCGGTTAAATGATACCCTTAAAAAATCACTCATGCCATTCATCAGATAAGTGCGGCCACATACATACGGAATCCCGAAACGGAAAAAAATCGAACGGACATGTG
This sequence comes from Acleris cristana, assembly GCA_948252455.1. Classification (NCBI taxonomy): domain Eukaryota; kingdom Metazoa; phylum Arthropoda; class Insecta; order Lepidoptera; family Tortricidae; genus Acleris; species Acleris cristana. The sequence continues at coordinate 107,876 of OX411784.1, forward strand.
TGGGAGGGTCATAGATTTTGTATGGATTAGCTCCATTCGGAATTTCGAATCGAAATATGTGGCCACACACACGATGGTGTGTGTGTGTGTATGTGTGTGTGTGTGTGTGTGTGTGTGTGTGTGTTTGTGTGTGTTTGTGTGTGTGTTTGTGTGTGTGTGTGCGTGGTGTACTGTGTGTGTGCGGTACTGACGGGCCCTCCTGGCGCAGCCGCTCGCGGTAGTCATCGCGCGCGCGGTCGAGCGGCTCGGCGCCCAGCGCGCGCGCCGCCGCCGCCTGCTCGCCCGCGCAGCCCACCACCACCTGCGCGCGGGACACGACACATGAGCCGCGCTGCAGCGGAAACCGGCAGGCGCGAGACGGAATCGCGCACCGACGGTCCCGAAATGTTACAGAACCGTTCGTGTGCGAGTCCGACTCGCGCTTGGAAAGTTTTTAAGGTCTGGCGGGGTGCGGTGCGGCGTACCTGGTGGCCGTCGTGCGCGAGCAGCTGCAGCGCGGCGTGGCCGACGCCGCCGAGCCCCAGCAGCAGCACGCGGCGGCGCGCGCCGGGCGCCGCGCCCGCGCCGGGCTCCAGGCCGGCCGCGCGCAGCGCCGCGCACGCCGACAGCGCCGCGAACAGCGCGCCGCCCGCCGCCAGGTCGTCCAGCGACTCCGGCGCCGCGCCCACCTGCCGCGCGCCATCATCTCTTGTACAACACTGGCTCTTTTTTTTAGTCTTAAAGCAATTAAGATTAATAATTTCCCGCGCAACATGACGGCATTAACAAAAAATATCGCTGCGGTCGAGGTCGGTTTACATACATACTTGTTTACGTTTATTTTACACATAGGAAGAAAACCAGAAGCTCTTCGCGTCATAGTTTATCTAAATAAGAACCATAGTTCCTGAGCATATTGGAGAAAACTCATACACAGAACGGAACACACTGATATTACTGAGTCCTAAAGGCTAAGGGTGCATCGGCGTAGTCGTCCCCGGCCCGGGCGGCGGAGGACGCTCGCGAAGCTCTCGCGAGCGTTAGTTTAAAATAAAATAAATATAAAGTAATCTAAATAAATTCTTGTCGTCTAAAACGTACCTCTTTTTCAGATCGGATATCGGTTATGTATCGAACTAGGTACTTATACCGTTTTCAAATATTCTAATCAAGAATTCGATATGATTTTTCACCTGGGGTCGCTCGTGAGATAGAAAGAGGGCACGCTTACGCAGGAGGAGTCGACGACGACGTACTGCGCGTGCGCGCCGGCGCGGTGCGGCGGCACCACGCCCCAGACGCGCGCGCCGGGCGCCAGCGCCGCGCCGGGCGCCGCGCCCGCCACCGTGCCCACGAAGTCGCGCCCCGGCACCAGCGGGAACTCCACGCCGCCCGCGCCCGTCAGCCGCCGCAGCGCGTTCAGCACGCTCGCGCCGTACCCGCCTGCGACACACGACACGTCAGACGTCGCCCGGGGGGCGCTCGGGCGCGGCGCGGGCGCGACACTCACGCACTATGGCCAGGTCGATGGGGTTGATGGAGGAGGCGTGCACGCGCACGAGCACGTCGCCGGGAGCGCGGCGCGCGGGCCGGCGCGCCGCCTCGAGCCGCAGGCCGGCCGCGGCCGCCTCGTCGCCGCGCGCGCCGTCCTCGCAGTACGCGTGCGCGCGCCACGCCGCCATGCGCCCCGCGCCCGGCCACGCGCCCGGCTGCGCCTGCGCCGCCGTCGCCAGCGCCCGTCGCAGCATCTCTGGGGATATAATATTCTTTAGTATGGGCTATAATTATTAGGTAACTCGACCAGTATCAGGCCGGTGACACTCGCGCTTATTGCCTACTAAATTTTCGGCCGCCTCGAGGATGCTAATCAGTTGAGTGTCATGCGCGCGCTCGTCTTGACGCGCGCCGCCGTACGCCGCCAAAGCTCCTTATTCCGGTTTTTGTAGCATATGGCTACTCGAAAAGTCAAACGATACTGCGCAGCATACGGGTGCTTGAATAGTGATAGGAACGTCGACCTGTAATTTTTTACACTGCCGAAGGATATCGAAAGGTAAGATTATTATTAATATTATTTATAACTTCGATCTAGGTAGGTAATTACGAGTAGCTGTACTTAATTACTGACCCAATCATTACAGTTTTAAATCCTCGACGCAAAAAGAGAGATATAATTATTATTTATTTTGTTAACGACCCGTCCGTAGTTTCGCAGCTTTCAATAACCTACCTACCTTAAAGAGCGTTCAGTGTAAGTAGATCTCCCAGTAATAGTGACTACCTACTAAAGCAAGGTCAGCATATACTTGTTTTTAGTTAAACACTTAAAAATATTAAAAATTGGCAGCATTTCTCTTTGCCTCTTGTTTATTAGGTATTAATGTCGTCGCGTGTCGCATGTTTGTATTGTAAACGCCAAAAATGTTAAACGGAAAATACCTAGTAGATAAGTTAGCTAAGTTTCCAAGATGTTCAACATTTTTCTCGACTTTACATCTTGCAAAATGTTAATTATTACCTAAAATAGGTAGTTTGTTATTTCAGTACGTCGGTCTTACGTACAGTCGAGTTCATAAAAATGTATACACTTTAGTACCTACCTTGTCACTTTAATCGTTGTGACAATTTATATATGGCAGTTGAAACATGACATTACGCACAGACAAGGCACTAAAGTAACAAATACAAATAGGTACAAAGAAAATAGTCCTGTTTGTGTACCAATTACAGGTGCGCAACAGTATTAGCACAGTCGGGGATCAATAAAACTAAAAACTAGGCATTTATCACATTACAGAAAAATGAGCAATAAAATATAAAAATAGAATTAACAAACATTTTGAAGTTTAAAACAGCACAAAACTACTATAAAACTAGTCTACGTCTTATTACGTAGATAGAAAGGGAGATCCGAGCAAACAACAAACAAGTCGCGAACAACATTTGGGATGTACTATTTTTACTCGTCATTTAACTTAAGCGAACTACATAAGAAAACTGGGTACGTATTATAATACCGAAGTACAAAATACCGAATTTCATAAGGCCTACGAGCGAAAGACCGAATATTAAAATGTCGAATGGTTATTTTACCGAAAGTTTAAAATCCCGAAAGTTCGTTTGACCGAATGCCCGAAAACCCGAAGACTTAAATCCCGAAGACTGTAATCCCGAAAACCATAATCCCGAAACTTCGTTTTACCGGAAGCCTAAAATCCCGAAGACTATAATCCCGAAAAATGTATACACCTACCTACACTTGAAATACCTTCCGGTCTGCTCCGGCGCTGCGGGAAGTGCAACCCATCCGCCCGCCCTTGCGTAAGAAAGCACGGCACCTTCGCTCACCTCCGCAGCTTCAGCTTTTTGGTCGCCATCGGCGACCAGCCTCAGCCGCTGCGGCTCCCTTGTTGCCTGCACTTTCTCATAGCGGGTTAGGGTTGCCCTCCCTTCGCGCCTCCGGCTTCTTATATACACTCTAGGGGTAGGGCAGACTAGACCACGTAGAATCGGGGTTGACGGATCGGTTTCTGTAGGGCGGAGGAGCTGCCCTTCCCACAGCGCCGGAACAGTCGCAAATTCTAAGTGGAACGATTGGTATGTATTCCAAACTGATTCCAAACAAATATTAGGGTATAGGTATATTAATCTTCGGTCAAACGTTATTTCGGGATTTTAAACTTCGGTCATTTGAAAATAGATATTTCATGCTTCGATCAAACGTACTTTCGGGATTTTAAACATTCGGTCATTTAAAAATAGATATTTCAAGCTTCGGTATATCGGGTATCGTCATTTTGTACTTTCGGTATTTTGATTTTCGATGTTTTAACCGTCGATATTTTAAATGTAGGTATTACGAACTTTCGGGATTATAATATGTACCCAAGAAAACTACAATTAATAATAAATTAATTTTTTTTTCTTACAACTGCCACAGAATAACTAATAATACAAGTAACTGCCAACCCTGCGAAGTGGGCGGAGTCAGTAAAGCTCATGACGGGCGAAATAATACAGATTCTCGCGGCGCAGATTTAAGGTGCATTTTGCCTCGTTAGGAGCGCCCCCACTATCGATCGCATGTTTGCTGTCACAGAGAGTCGCTTCTGTACTTGTACTATTACTTATTCTGTGCCAGTATTATTGCGAGTGTTTATTTGTTTAATCTTTACTGCCGCTTTACTCTAAATAATAGATTCACTACAAAAAGCGAACTTAATGCCTTAAGAACGTATTTGTGTTTGTTGTTTGTTTGTTTGTTCACAATCAAACCGCTAAAAACTTTTGGTTAAAAATTTACGTTAAATATTTGGGGAGTTTCAAAAAAATAGCACACCTTTGACTTTTTCTTCAGATTTGGGAAAAAAAATGCACGTTGGTTGGGATCATCATTCTGAACAAGAAAAAATAGTACTCCCGATATGTCCCCAAAAATATGTATGGAATTGTCCGTTTTGTTACCAAGAATCGTACTGGATTTTGGTAACAAAACGGACAATTCCATACATATTTTTGGGGACATATCGGGAGTACTATTTTTTCTTGTTCAGAATGATGACCCCAACCAACGTGCAATTTTTTTCCCAAATCTGAAGAAAAAGTCAAAGGTGTGCTATTTTTTTGAAACTCCCCATTTATGGAAAACAAACAGCCATAAAACAAAACAATAACTTAAAAGCTACTAAGAGCTACATACAGGTTCTCACCGATAATTTACAAGTTACACAGTAAGGATACTTGCTACACTGTTAAAAAATACGCATATGTATGTATGTTTTTCGCTTTAATATAGTTTGATACTAATATGGATGATTTTTAGGGTTCCATACCCAAAGGGTAAAAACGGGATCCATTACCAAGACTCTGCTGTCCGTCTGTCTGTCACCAGGCTGTATCTCATGAACCGTGATAGCTAGACAGTAAAAAAAATTCACAGATTATGTATTTCTGTTGCCGCTATAAGAACAAATGCTATAAATAGAATAAAATAAATATTTAAGGGGGCTCCCATACAACAAGTGATTTTTTTGCCGTTTTTTGCTCGATACCAATGACGGCAACAGGTAGACGCTTAAATTTTTAAATAGTATTTAGTTGTATATTCACTTAAAAAAAAACATTTATGGGGGCTCCCATACAACAAACGCGTTTTATTATAGATAATGGCATGGAACCCGTGCGGGAGTCCGACTGGCACTTGGCCGGTTTTTTTATTTCTTTCCATCAACATAGCGGCTTTATTGCCCAGGGTTGTGGCAGAGTACCAGTGGTTGCTCACTCAACCAATGCTATATGCCCTCAATCATTATGCTAGTATGGATATGCCATGGGATTCCAGGCTTCATGTGGTTTGACAAAGGACAGTTTTTTTGTCATATTATTAGATTACCTATTGATTATCAATCAATGGCTATTATGGGTCAATATTTTAAATAAATATGGGTATACATATATATATATTTATATATATATATATATATATATTGTGTATATGATAAAAAATAAAGTAACAGTAATTTTTACTTATTTTTTTAATTACTAATGGGCAGACGACGGGTGCACATTACATCAAAATAATGTCAAATGATATCCGTAATATGGATATGACTACATTTGATAAAAAAAAAAGAGAACATCACTGCAAAGAAAAGTAATAGAATTTTATTGTTGAAGTAAATAATTATATTTTTTTCTTTATTAGTTACTTTCATTACATTCCTTTTCATCTACTTATTTAGGGAAAAATGACCTCTCTACATCTACAAACGTAAGAGTAGGGGCATATTCGTAAACTGATACTTCAGTACTTTCTTAATACACAAAATATGTACCGATTTATAACTAAACTGCATATATTTTTACAAATAAATACTATTTGAAATTTCATAAAATTCTTATCCATCTTGTGTTTTTGTCACCATATTGCATCCGTTGTTCGCCCATTAATAATGACACAATTTAATAAAATCATTTATTTTGAATATTTAGCATATAATTTTTTATTACTTTTGGTCTCTATAAAATAAAATATCAAACCATTATTTTTCAATGTTCTCTAATGTTAACCTATTTTGGTTGATATCTAAAACCCATTAAGCTGAAAATTATCTTTCTACTTCAACTGACGTTAGCAGGGGCGAATTTGTGTATAAAAATTTAATCAGAAGCGGATACCTTTGATACTTGTTTGGTGTATGTTCTGATTACATCTAAATCTGGATTTCGAGTGACTGCTTCTATTTTAATGTCTGGTTTATTTTATATGCATAATACTAGCACGGAAATAGAGTTTATTTTTAGAACAGTTTAATTGGTATCGCGGGCTAGACGGCATATCCATGATAATACTATTTCTACTTGACATCCCACAGTTAAGATAAAAAAAGATAAAAGACATTTATTCAGTAAGTAGGCCGCACGGGCACTTTTACACTTGTCACTTATTATACTGATGACCATTTTATTTTTAATTTATTTCGTGTTTTATCGAAGTAACTAACTAAACAGTATAGCTTAAATTAATGACCCATTTGTTCATTTAAAGATGCATTTGGATTGACACAGGATGTGATTTAAATAATTAGAGGCATAGATAGATAACAAAAAACCCTAGTGCAAAAAAATACTGGGGCCCTACTTGCAAATTATATTGAATTTTTAGCTAGTTCATATTAGCTTGTCTTGTAGCAACTGGAACAAGTTGTTTACAATCGGAAGATACAGACTCTAACCTAAAAGTTCACCCTCTGTCGGCGAATTTGTCAATTTACTGCGTTGCGATATGAGTAAGGCATTTTATAACTTTAAATAAATGTTCTATATATTTACCTTTACAATATATTAATAGTTTAATTTGCAATATAAGCAAAAAGCCGACTGTCCTACGGTCATTTCGCTGTTATGTGACAATCATATGACATTCGACATTGTTTTTTTTTTTCTGTTGTTTTTATCCCTGAGGGAAAGGCAAAGGACATTGATCCATACAGCCTACAATCGACATTGATTGATGACATTTAAGTATTTTTACTTTTTAGTGTCAGTCAGTCAAGTGCCGCCATCTATTGGCCATCTGTGGCCCGTTTCACAAAGCAACAAGTTACAAATTACAAGCGGAACTCTCTTTCTAGCAAAAGGAGTTAGAAAGAGACTTCCGCTTGTAATTTGTAACTTGTAGCTTCGTGAAACGGGCCCATGGTATGAATGATTGGACAGCGACTCTAACTAAAAAATTAAGACTGCGCCGAGCAAACGTCGACCGTCCAGTGGCGCCCTCATCACTATTATTGTGTTTTCTAATTAACTAAAGAATTTCCTTGCAATCGGACGATGCTTTTTTGTAGCGCAAGTAAAAACACAATTTATGGGATACGTAACAAACTTTTATAACAATTACCCTATGAGTAGTCAGCTTAACGGGAAAAGGTGACCACTTTTTTCCGTTAAGTTGATAACTCAAAGGTCAATTGTTATTAAACTATGTGATATGTCCTATAAGTTGTGTTTTCATTTGTAGTACAAAAATGCACCGTCCGATTTCAAGAAAATACTTTATTTTATTAGAAAACACAATAATAGTGATGAGGGCGCCACTGTACATCCGGCGTACGCTCGGCGTAGTCTTAACAAGTTTACTTAGCTCGGAACTTCGGAAGCTAGGTAGTTTTTTTTTACTAAGTTACAATTACAAGTTGACAATGTAACAAAATTTTCGAGAAACGTTAGTTCGATTGAAGCAATTTCTAACAATAAAAAAATAAAATATGACTATGGTTCAAATTTTACAAATTGTAGAAAAGTAGCTTCGTGAAACGCTTGTAGTACCTTTTTTGACCAATGTTGCCAGTTTACACTTGTAAAATTGTAACTTGTAGCTTCGTGAAACGGGCCTTTGGTCGAGATTGTGTCAAATGGAAACTTGTAGCGCGTAAATTGTAATTTGTAGCTTTATAAAACGTGCCCCTGCATGCCATCTGTCTGGGTCTTATTCGTCTTATTTGAGTAGTATTTTTTTCTGCTTTCTTTATTCTCAAATTCAGGTATGGGTAATGTGTCACGATAAATCTACACGATGAATCGAAAAGGAAAGGATTGTTGTTATATTTTTGGTTCATCCCATTAGGGATAAGCAAGGATCAAAGATTATGCAGAGAATTCTTGTTTTTGTAATTATCTTACGATTTCGATTTCTTTGCGATTTTAAAGGAAAATAAAAGAAAAGATTCACACTGACATTGACAATCAGCTGATTAGTTGACATTTCCATTACACCTATCCGAATTAAGCACTCCACCATATTCAACCCTTGATTAGGCAGCAGACCGCGAATCAACACATATAGGAATTCATAGTATTTTAAAAAGACGGATCCAATACGGACTCAATTGGATTTCCTACAAAACAAGGTTATTGCGGCTCGATGATAGTGATAAGAGAGTGGTTTTATGGGTTTTATTTTGTACGTACGTAATATATCTCAGAGTATAATGAATATTTATAATAGTATTTTATATTACTAAATAAAATGTTAAAAAGGAATTAATTGTTAAGAATCTCTACAATATATACTTAAACAATAATGGAGATTATAAGGAGAAGTTTAATGAGTTGCAAACGATGTTTAACCGTAAGAGCAATATATCAGAGTCGTGCTGCCGCTCTCTGCAATAAGGTGAGATTATCACTCCATTCAAAGCTTGCGTTGAGAAGCACTCATTTGCAAACTTCCTATACCTACCTTTAACACAAGTTTATCTTTGAACTAACCTCAAAAGCCATCAGCAAGTCAGAGCTCATCTGGTTGGGTTGATTATGCCTTCTGGAAATGGTCTTGGCTCTGGTACATTTCCTTCCCTGGTCATCCACGACTATCTGTTGCTTGGTTCAACCTGGTGTTGTGATTTACTTATCTTGAAATATGAGATGTATTTTATATTATGTTCTATATTAAGATATTGGAGTATAGCGTAATAAAATGGTTGGTGACTTTTGGACTACAGTCCAATAGTGACAAACTCTTTCATTCTCCAACTGCACAGTTGCCATAAAATATAAAGAAGCCGACAACATGTAAAAATGATAAACAAAACAATTAAAAAAACACTGTTTTAGATGGGCATCTGCGTTGTGCCATGTTGTGAAACTGAAGCACTGAGAAAATCAGTACCTGAAAAACTTAAACACAAATGGGCAATTCTAAAAGGAACCAAAATTCTTTGAAAAAGGGTTGGAAGTTGTTTAATAACCTTGAAATTTTATGACATAGTGGGACATGTTGCTTTTAGGAATTTTTAACTAGATCTTTAGTACCTTTACCTACTAGACTACATTGTACTCAGACTCAAAGATACAAAAAAACTAACCAATTAAGTTTGGTGGGTAAAAACTAGCCAAGTCATACTATTAATAAGCAAATAAAATAACATAACAGAATATATTTAACATTTTAGTGTTATGCACGACTGGAACCGTGATTCAATTAGCTTTGAAAGAACTTGTTTTCCAGTTAGATCTCACTTCTTGTATTAGTGAAACCCAAGTGAAACCGTTTACGGGATTATGTTATACTTGTCGATAGCTTTGGAGACAGCTTATACAGGTGCCATCAGAGACCTAATGTATGTAATGTAAATCTGATGTCACTTTAACGGCGTGTTTGAAATGTCATACAAAGTTGTGAAACGATTGAAAGCGACAAGGTACATAAATAATCACTTATTTATGCTGTTGACTGTACTAATCAGAATCAAACAATAAGTTCATTTGTATAATAACCAATAAATGTTAATAAAATATTGACCTTGTTCCAAACTAAGGTCTAAGCAGATAATAATAAACTTACTTAAGAAATATAAATTTAAGTACATATAAAACATACAAGACTCGGGAACAAATACTCGCATTCGTCATTAAAATGGCACTGATTGTACGGGTGGCAGGCGGGCGCGGCGGAGGCGGCGGAGACGGCGGACGGCACGGACCCGGCGCACTGGGCGCCGCGCGTGGTGTCCGGGCTGCAGCCCACGGGCGCGCTGCACGTGGGGAACTACTTCGCGGCGCTGCGGCGCGTCGTGCGCCTGCAGCAGGCCGGCGAGGACGTGACGCTGTTCGTCGCGGACCTGCACGCGCTCACCACCTCGCACGTACGTCGCCGCCGGGCCGGGAGCCGCCGCGCCTCGCCCGCGGCTGACCGCTCGCTTGTGTGCAGGACGCGCGCGCGCTGGCCGACAACACGCTGGACCTGGCGGCGCTGGCGCTGGCCGCGGGCTGGGACCCGGAGCGCGGCGCGCTGTTCGCGCAGTCGGCCGTGCCGCGGCACGCCGAGCTGTGCTGGCTGCTGAGCTGCCTGGCCACGCAGGCGCGGCTGACGGCGCTGCCGGCGTTCCGCGAGAAGGCGGCGCGGCTGCGCGACGTGCCGCTGGGCCTGCTGCTGTACCCGGTGCTGCAGGCGGCCGACGTGCTGCTGTACCGCGGCACGCGCGTGCCCGTGGGCGCCGACCAGCTGCAGCACCTGCAGGTGGCGGCGGCGCTGGCGCGCGCCTTCGCGCACCGCTACGGGCCCGCCTTCCCCGCGCCGCGCGCGCTACTGCCCGGTGAGCCCCCCACACCTCGTTTGAAAAAAATGTTTCTCCCTTTATCTCGTTTGTTCTAAAAAATATTGTAAATGCGGTTTTTAATTTAATAATGTAAAGATTGAAGCTAACAATGCAATAAGCTTGCAGCGGGCGAGGCCGCTGACGGACAGCTGTAGTCCAATCGCACCTAATGTATGCATACCTATAGAACTCTTCAGTGACTGTTTGACTTACCTACTGACGGGCAACGCACAGCCTAAACTACTGAACGGAAGGACTTGACATTTTGAGGGAGTGGGTATGAATTCCTTGGGTACCCTAGAGGTGCCCTAGGAAAGGATTTTTGAGGAAAGGAAAATAATTGTACGCGTACGAAGTCGTAGGCGTCCTCAGTCTAGTGGCGAATAAAAACGTTCAGAGACAATTCATGATAATGTTCAATGGCTGCACACAGCGCAGCCGGCAGACTCGGCCGTGGGCCTACGGGGCATATTTGCAATAAAAAGATATTCATTTCACTTTCATGGACTTCTCCCACTGACGGTAACCTTGATTCTACTGCAGAGCTCATCATTTCTGGTAGAATAAAATAAAATATAACACAATACATTTAACGCAAAATGTTTTAATAAACATAAAATAAAATAAATGTTTAAAAAAACAAAAAACCGCCTTCAAAAATGCAAAAAATAACTTCTACTAGGTACTAGGTACTTAGTAGTAGGTACCTATCCTATTAGGTTAGTCCAACTGAAGTCGGCTTTTTGTTGAAAATATTGTGGTCGTCGACTTCAGTTGGACTAACCTAATAGGATAGGTACCTACTACTAAGTACCTAGTACCTAGTAGAAGTTATTTTTTGCATTTTTGAAGGCGGTTTTTTGTTTTTTTAAACATTTATTTTATTTTACACTTTTTAGTGATCATAATAAGCTTATGTAGTCCCACTTCTTAGTTGATATATGAAACTTTAAGACATTTCAAGCTCGCCGCAAGCAACGCCGCGGGAAAATCATAGTCATTTTAAAACAATTAAATGTTCTTCGTTGTAGTCGCTCAACTATCTTAATCGAGATATCTTATCGCCACCCTTGAAATCGGTACCGTTGAGGAGTTCCGGTGGCCATCTGTGGTCTTCATCATCAGTTCCGCTTCACCAAGTGACACTTTCTGAATGCAAATGCTACACTTGTTACTAAAAATACTAAAATCGCTATATGTTTGCATACAATAATTGAGGAGTTCCCTCAATTCCTCACTGATCCCTTCATCAGATTCAGATTTGCTGACAATGGGACCAACTAGAAAGTATACCCATTCGAACACCGAAAAAAAAATTCAAATCGGTCCAGTAGTCTTCGAGTAATCGGGGAACATACATAAAATAAAAAAATAAAAAAATATTCCGACGAATTGAGAACCTCCTCCTTTTTTTTGAAGTCGGTTAAAAACCGCATTCAAAAACGAAAATATTATAACTTTTTTAACCAACAGCCGACTTCAGTTGTTCCTACCATTTAAAAAAAAAGGTATTTATTGCATTTCTGAAGTTTTTTGTTTTTTAAAACATTTATTTTATTTTATACTTTTTAGTGATCATAATAAGCTGTTATGTAGTCCCACTTCTTAGTTAATACGAAACTTTGAGATATTTCAACCTCGCCGCAACCAGCGCCGCGGGAAATTCATAGTCATATTAAAACAATTCAATGTTCTTATAGTCTCTCAACTATTTTAATCGAAATATCTTATCGCCACCCTTGAAATATTTACCGTTGAGGAGTTCCGTTGGCTATCTGAGGTCTTCATCATCAGTTCCACTTCACCAAATGATCCTTTCTGAATGCAAATGCTGAACTTGTTACTAAACATACTGAAATCGCTATATGTACCTATGCCTATAATATTTGAGGAGTTCCCTCAATTCCTCACGGATTCCCTCATCAGATTCATATTTGGTGACAATGGGACCACCTCGGAAGCATACCAACTCTATCAAACCAAAAAATAAGAATCGCTTCATAATTGACGGAGAAATCGGTGAACATACATAAAAAAAATATTGTTATATACATACAGTGGAACGTATAACCTCCTCTTTTTTTGAAGTCGGTTAAAATGACAACAAAACAGGTATACAAGGTGTTACAAAAATACCCGTAAAGCCGAAAGGGGGTTAAATGGTGCCTTATAACAAGTTCATTTACAATATTTGAGAACCATACTATCACCGTATGACTTACAGGCAAAAAAAAAATCATTATGCCAACCCTATTTCAGTAAAATAAAGAGTAAACTACGCAGAACGTTTATGCACATTTTTACCTAATTCGTGAAACGATCACGAGACATACTATCAAAATGTACAGAATTCGATTAGATAGATATGACAAGTCGAGTTTTGGAGTCGTAATATTCTGAGTTAGAAAACATCGTCATTTTGGAAAAAACACGAAACAATTGTAGAGTATCGATAAGAAGATTTGAAATTGACAACATATCATTTTTTCCGTCTTGACGTTTTTTGAAGCCAGTATGCATAATGACATCATAGTATTGAACCTTTGTGGATGAAAACCAGAAAAACCATTATAGTTGACAATTATTAAATTGGTAGGTTGGCCTCTCTGTTAAATAATCTATGCTAACTCCGATTCCCTGACATGACAGCTTACTAGGGTTGACAATATTTTTGGCTTTTATAATTTGTTAGATTTTTTACGGGGTATTTTGTAACACGTTGTATAGTATGACAAAGTTCCGAGTGTCAAATTGTGTCAAATACTGTACCATTCAGCATAATGCCGTGGCGTGGCGGGTCACGCGCGACTCACGACCCACGACGCTGTTTTTCAGTGATCCCCGTTTAAATGACTTTACGAACACCAGTGTACCTACATTAAATGATAAATTAAGATAAACACAAAACTCCAAACGATGCGATTTTGCAGGGAAACTCTGAACATAACCGTCTTCTTGGAGAGCGACCTCGGAGGCTGATTGTTAGGGGTCACTTCTTATGTCGAACCTATGTTCTCACGGCAACTAATTACTCTGACATGCTATCAATTCCACCATGCCATAATTGGGACATTTGAGATGAGAAGATATTGCGTAGCTAACTACTTAGCTATATTCGTCAACTTCTTTAATCAACGAGAGTAGGCGGCACGCAGGCATTTGACATGACTTTCATAATTGTATGAGGCAGATTCATCTGCGAAACGTATTTTGACCTGATGTTACCGCCGCCCGCTAACCCGCGCCGAGTGTACAGAGGACGGCAGCGACCGCGTGCGCAGCCTGCGCGACCCCGCTAAGAAGATGTCCAAGTCGGACGCCGACGGCAAGTCGCGCGTGCTGCTCTCCGACGACGACGCCGCCATCGCGCGCAAGATCCGCAAGGCCGTCACCGACTTCACGCCCGAGGTGACTGCTTTATCCACTCTGCTTCTCAATTCAATGTTTTTTTCCATGCAAGAAGAATTCTTTCTAGTTTCCATGAAGTAAAATATAATTTAGTGAAGTCCTAGGATTGCGGTCTCGAGATTGCTAATGTCTATGGGTCTCGGCATCAGGTTGCCTTGCCTGAGTACTCGTCCATGTATAACTACAGTATTACTATCTACTCGTACTTATACAGTTTTACACATTGTTTCCATCCTAAAAAGTATAGTTTTGATTTCTCTTGTAGGAAAATTGGGAGGAGACCTCTTATTTGGTTCCTTTGGTTTGACAGAAATATTCATGGATACAATACTAATATGGTTTTCAGAACACTGCTCAGAAATATTGCCAAATATGGCCTGGGTCATGGTCACAAAACGCTATTTTTATGGACAGGTTAAGAATATTTTTGACGGCCTGTTTGCTGATTGGTCGACAACATGGTTTTCCAAACCTAAGGAGCAGGTACTAAGATCCAATGAAAATCACTCAAGGTGTTTATTGTTTTATAGCTCGGGTAAAATGAACTCAACCAATCAGAAGGCTAGAACACACTATTTTGTTTTGTAAAAAATGGGAAGTAATTAAATGGTCAGCCGTTATTAAAATTGATCAGCAAAAAAAATCAACAATTAATTCATTTGGGCAGCATAAAAAGATTTGGGTGGCAATAAATAAAAATCGGGCTACAACTCTTTGTTCAGCAAACAATTTATAAAAGGGTAACATTTTAAACAATTTCGATCAGCTTTTTTTGTCATTTGTCTGCCTAATAAACAGTCGAGCTGCAAAATAATTATTTGGGCAGCAAGATTTTACAATTGGTCAGTAGAGAAAACGTGTCTGTAAGCAGTTTAATTAAGAGGTATGCATATTAAAATAATGGTCATCTATAATATAGAAGTGGATTGCGTTTAGTTTGAAAAGTCAGCAGTGTTTACAAGTTAAGTTTTGTCACACAATTTTCTATCACAATCACACCCTAGATTAATCAAAATTTGTATCATAAATATGAGGTAGGTTAGGTTAGGTTCGTTTTTATATCAGGCCCGGAGGGCCAGAACAACCCAGAAATAGGAGATCCGCGTGAGCGGAGCTCCGTCGACTCTGTTAAATTTGTAAATGTGATGGTGGAATTGGGATGTGTGTGTTGCCGGCACGGCAGTAAATTTGTTAATTACACCTTTGTGTACACAACTGTACCCAAAAGTGTATCTATTAGGAAACACTGCATTGGTATTTAAAAAGGGGATCTATAAGGAATAAAGGCGAACTTTTTTCAAGGGTGTATCTGCGAGGAAATTGTGCCCTAGAGGAATAATTCTATATAAATTGAATAATTTACAAAAAAAGAGAGTATATTTGAATGAACTTTGTAATAGTTGCGCCCATTTTGTTGATGACCAATTTGATTTTATTGCTTCCTTTTTTCTGCTGGACAAAATGAATTATTTTGCTTACCTTCTGATTGCTTACCAAAATTTAATTATCTGTGGGTCGTTCAATGCAGCTCAAATATTTAATTTGCTGACCAAAATAATTTAGAGCAGCCCAATATGTCATTAATTGCTGACAGATTTATAAATGTTTGCTAACCATAAGTTGCTTACCAACTAGCTATTTTGGCTGACCAAATACATATTTCTGTTCACCAAAATGAGAATATTTTGCTGACCGGTTAATTGATACCCGTAAAAAATTAAGGTGGGTCCACACTACTATAATAGGGCTCCATCGGATCGGGCTGCGTGGCAAATCTACAAGGTTTGTTAGAGGTATTTTCAGATATTTTTATTTTCTTGTATCAAAATTTCCGAACGCTTCTTTCCCTATAGATGTATTTACTGTTATCATTATTTTCTTGTATGAAAATTTCCGAGACGCATTCTTTTCCTATGGACATATTTACCTACTGTTACATATTTGTCTTGTTAGATCATTTTCACAAAAGACATTTTTCCCAATTGTAATTACCTCGTTACGTATTACGGTAGGTTAGGTTAGGTTCGTTTTTATATCATGCCCGGAGGGCCAAAAAGACCCAGAAGTAGGTAACCGTCCACTTTGTCAAATTAAATTTTTGAAATGGGACAAAAGGCGTTCGGATTTTTTTATACAAGAAAATAAAAATATCAGAAAATACTTATGTCTATAGGGACAGAAGGCGTTCGAGAATTTTTATACAAAAAATATATATTTCAGAAAATATGTCTAATATATGGCGTTTGGACCTTTGTCTATAGGGAAAGAAGGCGATCGGATTTTTTATACAAGAAAATAAAAATATCAGAAAATACATCTAACAAATCATCTACAACAGGATTTGTTACGCTAAATGTGGACAGTGTAAATCATGCGCTCGGAATGGGTCACATCGTGACAGTACTTCGTTCGTAACATGACATACCGTCCTCATAACCGGTACTGTTGATACCTACTGACAAGCGTTACTGACACCGTCACGGAACCATGTTCCGACGAAATGTATGTATTATAAATATGAGGTAGGCTAGGTTAGGTCCGTTTTTATATCAGGCCCGGAGGGCCAGAACAACCCAAAAATAGGAGATCCGCGATAGCGGAGCTCTGTCGACTCTGTTAAATTTGTAAATTTGATGGTGGGTTTGTCATATTTTTCATGGACAAAATGAAATATTTTCCTTACCTACTGATTACTTAACAAAATTTGATACTGTGGTTTGCTCAATGCAGCTCAAATATTTAATTTGCTGACAAATGGCTGACAATAATAATTTAGACCAGTTCAGTATATCATTAATTCCAGACCGATTTATAAAGAGTTTGCTAACCATAAGTTACTTACCAACTAGCTATTTTGGCTGACCAAATACATATTTCTGTTCACCAAAATAAGAATATTTCGATGATCGAACAAATGATACCCTTTGTCAAAGGACTAAAATAGGCCATAATGACATGAAGTGCTTAGCCACCCGAGTAGAGCGAGGGTTGCTAAGTTCGAATGTCATTATGGCATTTTAGTCTATACCTTGGTTTTTTTAGCATTAGAAAGACCTTTCAAGAAGTGAATGTAAGGTTTTTATTGGGAATATTTTACGGTGGTATGACGGAATACCTGAAAAATTATTAAAAACACATGTCGGAGCATTTTGCATCACAATAGAAAATTGCAAAATGTGTGGTTTGCTTTTACGTATATAGATAAATTCAATAATAATGCGTTATTTTTTTTGTGTTAATTTTTATTTATCACAAAATTATTGCTTGATAAAAAACCTATAAAAACAGATGTCGCAAACAAACGGAACGATTTACTTAAGCTTATAATGCGACTAAATTATAGCCTGACGAGAAAAATAAAAAACCTCTAATGGGGTCGCCCCTAACACTTTTTTTATATGTTTCGTGAACTGCGATAGAATTGTCAGTTCATGAATATAGTTTCCGCAATATGGCGAGGTTTTTTATTTTTCTGGTCAGGCTATAAAGAGATCGTGTCCCTTAACAGAGTCCATATTGACTCTCATAATTATTTTTACTCATAAAGTGTTTACGTCATAATCATCGGAATGCATAACGTATTTTTTCAGTAAGTGATACTTTTTCAGGATTTTTATAAATCAAACCTCATTAACCTAGCCTTATCTACATGTTGACGGTTTACGGTGCCAGCGATAAAAAACGATGAATAATAATTTTATAAAAACAGAAAGACTATGAACAAAAAAAATTATGAAAAAATGCTCTTCCCGTAACAATACGGATTGGGTTTGAAATTTCAAGTGGTCGCATAATATGCAAATTCAAAAATTCAAATTCAAATTCAAATAATTTATTCAGTAAGTAGGCCCTGCAGGCACTTTTACATGTCTGAGTCTACCAGCGCTTCCAAAGAGACCACTGTTGAGAAGAAGCGCCGCAAGAAACTCAACAGTAAGCCGTTTTTTCCAAATAAATCACTTATTACAATACTAAACTTAAGCTACATAATTTAAATGTCACAGGGATGTACAGGTCCCAGTAGTAATAATAATTAAATATATCAAAATGTCAGATTATAATAAATACTACAATTTCGGAGATGTAAACAGTCTCCAAATGTCAAATTAAAATTAAGAATTAAATATAATTTAAAAAAAAAAACACAAAACAAGGGAGATGTAGAAAGTCTCCACGGTCAATTTTGGAGATGTAAAGAGTCTCCAGATGTCAAATTAAAAAATAAGGGAGATGTAGAAAGTCTCCACGGTCAGTTTTGGAGATGGTAAAGAGTCTCCAGATGTCATATTAAAATAATAGGTAATCATACAGGGAGATGTATATAGTGTCCACGGTCATTAATAATTGTAATACAAATATATATATATATATATATATATATATATATATATATATATATATATATATATCAGTCCCAAGCATTGTCATCATTCATATAATCTTTAATACTATAATAAGCTTTAGAAATTAGTTTACGTTTAACGTAACTCTTAAATTTGTTTACTGATAAATGAGTAACACTACTTGGGAGCTTATTATAGAACCTTATACAATTACCCATGAAAGAGTTTTTTATTTTGTGAAGCCGTGTAAAGGGCACTGCTATGTCCGCCGTTACCTTGTTTGTTCATCTTTGTTTTCAAACGTCACTCTCACGTCGTGTCTTGCGAGTGCGATACGTTTAGGTACCTTGTTGTCCCAGAATCTTTTATTGTTTTGAGTTGTTGAGTTTAATTTTCTGTTAAAGTTTGATGTTATTGTTATTATCGTATTAATACATTATAATATACATTATCTTCTGAAGAAAAAGGTTGACGATACCTTCTTTCTTAAGGGTGCGCCTCCATTTAGGCGGAGACGAGCAGAGCGGAGAGGAGACGTATAGGGATTGACCAATGATTTGGTTGAACTCCACATTTCTTCTCCACTCCGCTTCAATGGAGCTCCGCGTCAAGCGGGTCATGAGCGGAGCGGAGAGGAGACGTGTAGGAATCGACCAATCATATTAGTTGAAATCCACATCTCGTCCCCGCTCCGCTTCAGTGGAAACAGCCAAGCGGAGACGAGCGGAGCGGAGAGGAGACGTAACTGCATTACTACATTGTAATCACTCCACTCAGCTCCGCTCGTCTCCGCCTCAGTGGAATCACTTATCTCTTTTCACAGCTCTGCTCCACTCAGCTCCGCTCGTCCCCGCCTCAGTGGAGCTGCAGCCTTACCGAATTTTTAATGCAAAAAAAACGAAATATAGAGTTAAAGAGTTAATTAAAAATTACAATAGCAGAAAGAGACAACTACACAGCACAGTTGTTTCTGGGGTCACCTAGGAATAACCGTCCATTAAATAAAATAAAATAAATAAAATAAACCTAATAAATAGGTAGTATATAGACAACTTTTCCACAACGGAGACTTTATTTTTTACTTCTTATACAGGGTGGAAAGTTGAGATGGGGCAGTAAAGGCAGCTACTAGATCCCTTGTTGCTACGCGAAATGCTCTTAGGAGACCTTTAGTAACTTTTTAAGAAATGAAAATCGACATTCACAGATTTTTGATAAAATGTACAGTCAGCGAGAAAATCGTCAGATTTGAGTAATTTTTTTTTAATGCCAATCGATCCTATTTCTATCAAGGATAAAAACACTGTTTGAGACCAACTAGGGTTAGAGTACTAGAAAACCCACAAATCAAAGAAAACCTTTCCCATACAGTTCGTACGGTAATTGGTTACAAAGTAAAATTTTCTTTAGCTTTAAGATCATTAAATATGGAGAAAACTGCAATTAAGATATTAGAAATGAGAAAAATCAGTATTATTGTTAAAATAACTAGAGTCTGTGCGGAAAGAGAACTCTAAATACGAACATCTTGCTATACCTACTGATAAAGCTGGCTCTCATGGATGAAACAGGTTAAAAATTAAAAAGAATGTAGATACTGAATTAAAATTTTGAAATTAGAAAGATGATGATCTCATGCTTTATTTGAATTTTCGTTTTTCTTTGAAACGTATATGATCAGCAGTTAAACTAACTAATAGTAAAAACCGTAACTAATGGTTAAATCTCAAGGAAATGTGTCAAATTTTCGATTCCTTTTTCGAATTTGGACAATTAATTGAGTTAACTACTGATCAAATAAAGTACCTTTAGCGAGTTAAAATGACAGTTTTTGTATAAATCTGACGTTTACTAACCCAGTATCAAATTTTTGGTTCAAGAGACCTGTAGTTTTTCACATACTGTTAAATTTTCTTTAAGCATAAAGGACTCATAAGCGTAAAAAACAACATGCAAAATGTACACCTTTTAATTACCCTACGAATTGTATGGAAAATGTTTTTTTTGATTTGTGGGTTTTCCTTACCTTAGTTGGCCCCAAAGAGTGTTTTAATCCTTGATAGAAATGAGACCGATTGGCATTAAAAAGAAAATTACTCAAATCTGACGCTTTTTTCGCTGACTGGACATTTTATCAAAAATCTGTGAATGTAGATTTTCATTACTTAAAAATTTAGTAAAGGTCTCCTAAGAGCATTTTCGCGTAGGAGCAAGGGATCTAGTAGCTGCCCTTACTGCCCCATCTCAACTTTCCACCCTGTATGGTCTAAAATGGGCGATAAAAACTCATGTAGACGTGAACTTGAGTACATGGATTTTTATGGGTCATTTCGGAGCATAGGATATAAAAATTAATTATTCGCCTGTGAAATCTCGGGACTGATAGTTTAAAGACTATTTCGGTCCGGTTACCCTTTTTCTAAGAGAGGTCGAGCCGGTCGTTAGAGCTAGCGTTTTGTCGGGTTCCAGGTGACGTGGGAGCCGGAGGCGCGGCCCGGCGTGGCCAACCTGGTGCGGCTGCACTGCCTGGCGGCGGGGCTGGCGCCGGCCGAGGCGGTGGCGCGCGCCGCGGGGCTCAGCACGGCGCAGTACAAGGGCGAGGTGGCGCGCGCGCTGGCCGACGCGCTGCGGCCCGTGCGCGCGCGCTACGAGCAGCTGCTCGCGCGCCCGCGCCACCTGCGCGCCGTGCTCGAGGCCGGCGCGGAGCGCGCGCGCGCCCGCGCCGACGAGACCTACGCCGACGTGGCGGCGCGCGTGGGGCTCGCCGCGCCGCGCGCCGACCGCGGGGCGCTAGCCCGACCTCCGGCGTCTCTACCGTAGCTGCATGTCCGTTGTAAATAATAGACATGAGCGCTGCGCCGGTTTCGCGCGGATTTTACGCCGCCGCGGCATAGAAAAAATGTCAGCGGCGTCGTAAAATCGGCGTGAAACCGGCGTGGCGCACATGTCAAGTAAATAAATAAATAAATAATTGTTAGATATCAATGTACGCGTATTACTATCACTGCGACCTACCCCCTAATGGAAACTTTCGGCTTCACAATCCTTATTTGAGTTGCCATTTTTTTTTTGTAATTTTTGTAGAAAAACATTACTGCAGTTATGTTTTCGTTAGACACGTTCCATAAAGGACTTCCAATTTATGTTTACCGAATTACACGATGGATAAATCAAAATTGGACAATGTTGCCAGCACGTTCTGAACACCTTTGAACATCGACTTCATTTAAATGCAGACCCCGTTTGTCAAGCTGCACGATCGATGTCGCGGGCGCTGCGGCAGATGGCGCCACCGGGCGGACTATTCGTTGCCATGGTTACCGTCTGTTATGGATGACGCAAATAGTAATTGTGTCAAGCTGACCCGATAACACTCGATTAGAAGATATATTTTGAACAATTTGTAAATAAAAATAAACTTTGGGTTAACTAAATTAAATATTGCATTTAAAATATCCTCGATAAGTATCGGAAGTTAGGCTTACGGAGTCTTACTCGCTACCTTTGAAAACTCCATTGTTAATTTAGTATTATTTTGGGTAAGCATAAATTATCCAGTAAATAAATTATGCTAGGGACATAGGAGTGCGTGTCGTGGCTGCGCCCGTAGCGAGCGATGTGCAGGCGATAAGCGCGCGGGCGGAGGAGCGGCGCGATGAACCGGTACGTGGTGCTGCAGCAGCTGGGCGACGGCACGTACGGCTCGGTGGCGCTGGCGCGGCGCCGCGACACCGGCGAGCACGTGGCCATCAAGCGCATGAAGCGCAAGTACTACTCGTGGGACGAGGCGATGGCGCTGCGCGAGGTCAAGTCGCTCAAGAAGCTCTCGCACGCCAACATCGTGAAGCTGCGCGAGGTGATCCGCGAGGACGACACGCTGTACTTCGTGTTCGAGCACCTGCGCGGCAACCTGTACCAGCTGTGCCGCGAGGCGCCGCCGCGCGAGCCCGCGCTGCGGAACGTGCTGCTGCAGGTGCTGCGCGGGCTGGCGCACATGCATCGCCACGGCTTCTTCCACCGCGACCTCAAGCCCGAGAACCTGCTGTGCTCGGGGCCCGAGCTTGTGAAGATCGCCGACCTCGGGCTGGCGCGCGAGGTGCGCTCGCGCCCGCCCTACACGCAGTACGTGTCCACGCGCTGGTACCGCGCGCCCGAGGTGCTGCTGCGCGACCCGGCGTACGGCGCGCCCATCGACCTGTGGGCCGTGGGCTGCATCGCGGCCGAGCTGCACACGCAGCGCCCGCTGTTCCCGGGCGCCTCCGAGATCGACCAGCTGTACAAGATCGCGGGCGTGCTGGGCGCGCCCACGCGCACCTCCTGGCCCGAGGGGCTGGCGCTGGCCGAGGCGCTGCGCTTCCGCTTCCCCGCGGCGGCGCCGGTGCCGCTGGCGCGCGTCGTGCCGCAGGCCGCGCCCGCCGCGCTGGCGCTGCTGGCGGCGCTGCTGCGCTACCCGCCGCGCGACCGCCCCACGGCGCAGCAGGCCCTCAGGTACACACGAGCGCCCCGAACCGCTACTTTATTACACATTCGCGCAAATATCGCTCTTTCTTATCGCTGTAGGTAGTGTACGTACTTATGCACGCAGCACACCAACTTTAGTAATTTAATTTAGGGAACTTTGACAGACCAACAAGGACTACTTAGGTACTTCTCACAAATCTTTGGTTGTTAAGTAGGTAGGTAGGTTGATCTTCAACTGTGCGCTACTACGTAGCAAGGTAAATAAAGTCAATATGCATAAGTTCGGCTACTATCTGTTACACTGCTAGGTCTACGATTTCCTACTAGGTACCTAAGGCAAGTAGGAAATGTAACTTATCGCAAAGTGTAAATGTAAATTTAATCGACTTAATCTAAAGTGTAAGTCGGTCTGTGCTTGCAGGTTCCCCTACTTCGCGGTCGGCGCCGAGCTCGGCGTGCCGCCGCCGATGTCTCGCGCTAGAAGGTGCGATTGTAACTCGATGTGGTCCTTTATATAAATAATCTGTTGCTCGGAGGGAGGTTACGTTTAATATCGGCGGTCGTGTCGCAGGAGCAGCGTGCGCGCGGACGCGGAGCCGGCGCGCGACGCGGCGCCCGCGCCGGGCGCGCCGCCGCGGGACCACTTCGCCGACATCCTGGGGTGCGCGACAGACATCACGGCGCCGCCGGCCGTCGTCGACACGTGTGATGACTCGGGCTTGTCCGCAGGGGCGAGGTGCTGCACGAGCCGCGCTCGGAGGAGCTGCTGCGGCGCGTGTCGGCCGGCGCGGGCGCCGAGGGCCGCGGGCGCAGCGTGCTGGCCGCGCTGCAGGCCGGCGCCGGCCCCGGAGCCCTGGCGCCCGGGCCGCGCGCGCTCGGCGCCGCCGCCGCCTACCTGGGCGCCGCGCGCTACGTGGCCGGCGCCAGGATCGACACCTCGCTGTTCCACCCGCTCGCTCTGCGCTCCCATCACGGTACGTCCCCGGCGCAGCGGGCTGGCCGCGCTGCAGGCCGGCGCCAGGATCGACACCTCGCTGTTCCACCCGCTCGCTCTGCGCTCCCATCACGGTACGTCCCCGGCGCAGCGTGCTGGCCGCGCTGCAGGCCGGCGCCAGGATCGACACCTCGCTGTTCCACCCGCTCGCTCTGCGCTCCCATCACGGTACGTCCCCGGCGCAGCGTGCTGGCCGCGCTGCAGGCCGGCGCCAGGATCGACACCTCGCTGTTCCACCCGCTCGCTCTGCGCTCCCATCACGGTACGTCCCCGGCGCAGCGGGCTGGCCGCGCTGCAGGCCGGCGCCAGGATCGACACCTCGCTGTTCCACCCGCTCGCTCTGCGCTCCCATCACGGTACGTCCCCGGCGCAGCGTGCTGGCCGCGCTGCAGGCCGGCGCCAGGATCGACACCTCGCTGTTCCACC
Source organism: Acleris cristana (assembly GCA_948252455.1). Classification (NCBI taxonomy): domain Eukaryota; kingdom Metazoa; phylum Arthropoda; class Insecta; order Lepidoptera; family Tortricidae; genus Acleris; species Acleris cristana. The sequence continues at coordinate 132,085 of OX411784.1, forward strand.
CGCTCGCTCTGCGCTCCCATCACGGTACGTCCCCGGCGCAGCGGGCTGGCCGCGCTGCAGGCCGGCGCCAGGATCGACACCTCGCTGTTCCACCCGCTCGCTCTGCGCTCCCATCACGGTACGTCCCCGGCGCAGCGTGCTGGCCGCGCTGCAGGCCGGCGCCAGGATCGACACCTCGCTGTTCCACCCGCTCGCTCTGCGCTCCCATCACGGTACGTCCCCGGCGCAGCGGGCTGGCCGCGCTGCAGGCCGGCGCCAGGATCGACACCTCGCTGTTCCACCCGCTCGCTCTGCGCTCCCATCACGGTACGTCCTCGACGGGAGCTCTCTTCGGTTCTCTGCTGACATCGTTCCCACTGACACGAGATCAGAGGAGGCGAGAGGATATTTGCGAGACCAGTCAATATTAATATAACAACGCGCTCGTTGCAGAGACGACGACGGTGGGCAGCGGCGCGCCGCGCGTGGACTGGGCCGCCAAGTACCTGCGCTGAGCGCCGGCCGGCGGGCTGCACGCCGATGCGCCGGCCTAATAAAAAAATATAAACAAAGGCGCCCAAGGATTTAGGCTTTTCCCGTGCTGCTAATTAGGTGGATATTTTTTTATCATAAAACCGAGTTTTACGTCTGCAGCTCCACTGAGACGGAGATGTGCGAAGTGGAGCGGAGCTATGCCAATATTAACCAATAGAATCTAAACTAACGTGCGGAAGGGCCGCTCGACGTAACCGCATGCGCCTTCTATGGTTGATATTGGAACAGCTCAGCTTCGCTCCGCTCGTCTCTGCCTCAGTGGACCCGCAACCTTACGTCTTGAAGACTAGGTAGGTAAACCTCTCGACCGCTTGGCGCGTCAGTGCTTACTGCTGTTTGTACATACCTATACCTACTTTAAGAACAATAGCTTCGTCCAGTGATCCCGGATCGGGTGACTTTTAGCTTTGGTCGCATTTGTTCCTATGGGAGTCTTCTGGGATCTAGCATTGAAACTACCTACTGTCTTCAAAACTGCAATTAACTGCTCCGTCACCATAGAAAGATGTCCATTAAACAATAAAAAATAAATTAAGAACTTCGAAATGTATCTTCTACATTGTATGTACTGTAGATATGTTCTATATTGGCTTTACAATTAAACTCCCCCTGTACCTTACAACATATTCGAATTGCAAAGCGGTGTTGCCGCCAGCAGCCGAGGCGCGCGCGCCTGCCTTGTATTACAATAGATTGTTCGTGGACCCTAAGTAGTTGATAGCGGAAGGGTCATCTGTGTCTTGAATTTGTCACCTATAAGGATAATTAAAATATTTGTCGTTGTAAATGTTTTTTTTTATTCCTTTCCTCGTATTGCATTAAATTAAAATAATATGTAGTAAAACAGCCATCGGTATCCAGCGATCTTGCCCAGATCGTCGGTCCGCCCGCGGGAGGCCTGCCGCCAGGGCCACAGTAACGCAAGACCAACCGTCGCAGAGATCCCTGCTGTACTAGCCGTTCAGTACAGCAGGGGAAGTGTTTGGCTGAATATTATAAATATACTTTTATGTCAAAATTATCAATACTTAACTCATCTTCACAAAATACCTAACTGTAGGTATGGATTGACTACAACTACAATATGGCGGGGCTGGTCGGCACACAATGATAGCTGAGGGTCATCACTGTCCATGAACTTGCATCGCATTGAAACCAAGTCTCTTAATAATTCTGTACGGTCACGAACTTTAATTTGTGACCCATTTCAAAAAATATATTCAACCTTATTGTTGTAGAATGTCAGATTGACTTTGGACCTAAGTTGGGTCCCAAATTGAAGTTCTGACTGTACCTACATATGTTTACCTACCTACTAATACAACGTGTTACATTACAAAATACCCCTTAAATAATCTAATAAATTATAAAAGCCAAAAATATTGTCAACCCTAGTAAGCTGTCATGTCGTGAACTCATGTGAGGGAACCGGAGTTAGCATAGATTATTTAACAGAGAGGCCAACCTACCAATTTAATAATTGTCAACTTTAATGGTTTTTCTGGTTTTCATCCATAAAGGTTCAATACTATGATGTCATTAAAAGTCATTATGCTTAAGTACTTGCTTCAAAAAACGTCAAGACGGAAAAAAAATTATGTTGTTAATTTCAAATCTTTTTATCGATACTCTACAATTGTTTCGTGTTTTTTCCAAAATGACGATGTTTTCTAACTCAGAATATTACGACTCCAAAACTCGACTTGTAATATCTATCTAATCGAATTCTGTGCATTTTGTTAGTATGTCTCTTGATCGTTTCACGAATTAGGTAAAAATGTACATAAACATTCTGCGTAGTTTACTCTTTAATTTTACTGAAATAGGGTTGGCACATCAATGAAAAAAATAATGATTTTTTTTTTTTTGCCTGTAAGTCATACGGTGATAGTACGGTTCTCAAATATTGTAAATGGACTTGTTATAAGGCCCCATTTAACCCCCTTTCGGCTTTACGGGTATTTTTGTAACACCTTGTATAATTGTGAAAGGCCCTGTGTAATACCTGATGTGTCTGAAATAATGTTCCATTTGCAGTCTTTTTTTTTTCAAATTGTGAAGTCTGAATGCTCTTAGACAGGCTAACATAACATAAAGACAAAAGCAGAATGGCTTTTAAGTCTTTACTGGAGAGGTCCATAGTGGGAGTGAGAGTTAACCACTTTGTCAGTCAGTTAGTCTAATTTAATTACAATAAGACTATATAAACTAATACGGAGTTCGACACAATATAGAGAAAATTCTTAATCTGAGCTTAATCAAAACGTGCATCGATAATAATAATAATATATGAAATGTGATGACTGAAAGTCTTTTACACAGTAAAACCAAACGTTTTTTAAAAGACTGCATGTTAGTTATAAACGTTGAATAATTACGCATTTAGACAGACCCAGAATCACTGAAGCTCGGCCAGCACAGGCAATCCAATCTGATCTAGAGCTGGATACTGGAAATTTGTTTAGATTGATATCCACAGTGCCTATAGTCTGCATTGAGCAGTCTCTATCGGACCATCAAGTGTCAAAATAATAAGTAAGGCTAGGTAAGGTAGTAAAACTAAACACGATTTGACAACTTCATACTATGTTTATTATATTATTTACACATTTCTTTCATATAAAATCTGACAGTGATCAACGAAGAGTGTCCACAGACACGGAGTATGTACACGAGCAAAACCAATTGTTGAGTACGGGGAGTGGCGGTCACTCATACTTGAGGTAGGGCTTCGAGTCGAGAGGCGGCGCGGGCGCGGGCGCGGCTGGCGGCCAGGCCTCGCCCACCCAGTTAAAGACGCGCGGCGCGGCGCCCTCCAGCAGGCCCCAGCCGAGCAGCGCGGAGCGCCCGCCCGCGCCCGCCGCACTGCCCGTGCCTGCCGCGCCGCCCGGCAACCGCTCGCGCTTTGGTGACGCCGTCGAGATGTTTACAGAGACGCCCTTGATGATGTGGTCCTGTCCGCACAGCGCTTGGGCCACCTCAGGGTCCAGGAACGTGACGAAACTGAACGCTCGGAACGGCTTGGGCACAAACACATCTGTGACTTGCCCGAAGGCTGCAAAGTAGTCACGCAGGTCCTCAGCAGATAGTGCTTCAGTGCAGCGGCCCACGAAAACCTTGCGCGGCGCGCCGCCGCCCTCTTTGCTGTTGGGCACGCGCACGTCGCACCAGCGCCCGTCGATAAGATGCCGTCGGCCGAGGGCGCGCAGCTGCGCGCCGTAGTCGGCGAACTTGATAAACCCGAACCCCTTGCTAAGCCCGGTGGCGGCATCGCGCTTCACCTGCACCATGAGCAACTCGCCGAACGCCGCGAAATATTCGCGCACCGCCTCCTCGCCAGTCTTCCACGGCAGGCCCAGCACGATGAGGTCCGAGCAGCGCGGGCGCGACCCGGGCGGCGAGGGCGACGCGCGCGCCTCGCCGGCACCGCTGGCGGGGCTGGCAGCGCGGCCTGGTCGCGGGAAGGCACAAAAGTAGCGGTGCGCGACCCAGCCGGCGGGTGGCGGCGATAGGCGCTGCTCGACGAGCCGCAGCCCGCGCAGGCGGCCGGCGGCGCGGTCGCGGTACTTGAGCCCGCTGGCGCCCGCGAACTGTGCCGCCACGGTGCTGAGCAGCAGCGAGCCATCTTCCTCCACGGGCAGCTCGATGGGCTCGTCGTGCTCGCCCTCGCTGACGAGCACGTACTCGCCCGACATGACGTCGCCCTGCTGTCTCCTCGCTCACGCGCCGCAGTCGCTGTCGGTCCTAGTCCAGCCGCAGCCGATCCGCATGTTTACATGCCGCTCCGGTCCAGCCGGTGCTCGAGAAGCTGGTGACCCGTGAACCGACAATATAGCGATTTTGACTACGCGTTTAGTTCCGATTGCGTGACGTATGACGTGACGTTTCATGTCAAAAGTATTTTCTCGCTGCGTTCCGAATCACGCCCACTCGATTCCGTTCGGAAATTTGTCCCTACTTACCACAGATAATACAGTCAGTCAATCACTTGCATTTTTCATACATCTATGAGCACTTAGTCTTGTTATCACAGACGACTAAGGGATAATAACGTAGGTATAATATGCTTGTTTTTGAGAATAAATCGAGAATTCTTCTTTTGCCCCATGTTTGCACATGGTTCGAATAGACTTTATTAAACATTTATGGCCTGGAGATCAAGTCCTTTAAGCTATTTCTTTGTTTTATAGGTACAGTCTTATTTAGAGATGATTTTGAGTTTATTCTTCTTCGGTTAAAACTTTAGCACAATTTTTGTTTCAGCTTATTTTTTGTATATATTAAAATTGGTACGACTTCGTGGCGAGTTCTCGTCTCAGACGTCTCAATTAGTTCCGCCCGCTGTCTTAATTCGCGCTGCCGCGCGGGTATATTTAGTTATTCTACTCATCTCAAATAAATGGTGTAAAGTAAAACTATGTTTTTTAAATCTGCATAAATTGAGCTGTTCAAACGTATTTTTTGTAAATATGATGTTGTACATATATTATAAAATATTGTGTGTTTAAACAAAAAACATAAGCTGATGTTGTGAAACTTCTTTATGTATCTTAATAAATTTATATGAAGGAGTGTAATTATTATATCAAAAATGAAAGCCACATCTATGGTTTATCAGAAAATGACACCACACTCGAGGTGATAGGTAAACTGAAGCCGATATTTTTTTTTATCTGAAGCGCAGCGGCGTGTAACTTTGAATACCCCCCTCCCTACCCACCAGTGGCCTGTTTTATAAAGCTACAAATTACAATTTACAGTACAAGTTTCCTTTTGACACAACCTCGACCAATGAGGACCAGCCATTTGAGCAGTGTTGCCAGTTTATAATTTGATCTCCCTGTACGCTGATTTCCCCTAAAATGTGAGGTCAACTTAAACTGGTTTTTGTATGACGTTGTAAAAAGGGTGTTATTTGCTCTAATTTTCAAATTTATATTATTTTAAGTTGTATAGTAAATTTAAGGCCTTCACCATTCAGCCAATTAACACGCTATACGGAGTTTTTTTTGGCGGTGTCTGATACGTCAGTCGCAGAGTTTAAAATCTGTGTTGAAATTTAGGCTAATCAAAATGGACCTTATTGCAAAGATAATAAAGTACATAACAAAATGAAGAAAGTACTATTGCGTTTCCCAACCATATTATCCATATTATCTTACATACGGAACCCTCGGTGCGCGAGTCCGACTCGCACTTGACCGGTTTTTTATTTTATAATTTACCTTTATCAATAATGTAGCCCTAAGAACTGGTCAGAAAAAAATATCCCTATATAAGTAGCTTGGGCTAAAGTAACCAGAGTTTACGTTATTTTCTTTTGCGGTTACCACGCATATTATCTTCAAGACGGAACCCTAGGTGCAGGTGAACATTTTTTTTTAAATCAAGGGTGCCATTTTTAATTCCAATATTTATATCATTTTTGAAATTTGCGTCATCGTAATCTAAAAAATGTAACCCACGATAACTTTTTCAAAAAACATGAAACACATTATGGTTATCGGGATCCTTCAGGGATGGGATTTTCCTATATGTTAATCCAGGCTATCTCTCTTCTAAATTTCATCCAAATCCTTTCAGCCGTTGCAGCTTGAAGGAGTAACAAACTAACCGCTTTAGGGGTAGTTTTTCCTAAATCGCTAAAAAAAGTATTTTTTATTTATAAACAGTAGCCTAAAAACTAATTTCCAAGTTGCTCAATTCAAATATCTCCTCTCATACTAACTTCTACCCCCCATTTATCGCCTTAGGGGCAGTTTTTCCAAAATCACTGAAAGCTGTATTTTTTATTTATAAACAGTAGCTTTAATTCCAATTTCCAAGTTTCTAACTACGAAAACGACCATAGTTCCATACAAACTTCTACCCCCTGTTTTAACCCCTTAAGGGATGAATTTTCAAAAACCCTTCCTAGTGCACTCCTAGGGTACCTAAGGAATATTCCCTCCTTTCAAGTCCCTAGATCCAGCGGTTTAGGCTATGCGTTGATCAATCAGTCAGTCAGTTTTACCCCTTTTCATCCCTTCGGGAGTGAAATTATCAAGAACGCTGAAACATGTATCAAGTAATTTTTGTAACCGACGATTATAATCTGTGTATTAAGATTTCATAGAGAATACTGCAACGTCACTCTTTTCATCGTTTCATAGTCTATGTTACTTCCGAAACAACGGAAATAATTATTTATTTACGACAAATATTTATTGAAATACGAAGTTCTATTCTAGAAGGTTGTCTAGAATGGGGGGTTGAAAATTGAAAAAGGTTCGATTAGAGCAAATGGGGTGTCATATGAAAGGTCTTAATCTGCAAATTTTAAAACTATTTTTTTTAAAATTTTCTCTTATAGCCAAAAAATTACAAAAAAATGACCGTCCCCCACTTAACTCCAAAGTTTATTAATCAAAAAATCGTAATGACGTATAGATAATTAAGTACTTACATTTTATGGGAAAAATTTAATGAAGTGTTCATCATTGACAGTTTTTGAGAAAAAAAACGAAGAAAATCGGTATTAAAATTTAGGCTAGTCAAAATGGACCTTATTGCCTAAAAAATAAAGCTCATAACAAATAAGTATTTTCTTTTGCGGTTACCAAGCATATTATCTTCAATACGAAACCCTCAGTGCGCGAGTCCGACTCGCAATTGACCGTATTTTTTTAAAATTCTAGAACCTGAATTTTTTGTACGCGGTCCACATAATAGTTATTTATGTAACTGGTTCATAATGAAGCCTCTTAAGGTACGAGAGCCGAGGTTAGAGCGCGAGCTTGCGAGCGCTCTAAATACAGGCACGAGTACCTTAAGAGCTAATTGTGAACCGTTGCATACATAACTTTTTCTACAAGCTTAGAATGATAATGATAAAAATAAACAATCGCTAACTTTTCTCCTATACTTTACTCGATTTTTCTGCTAACAAATTACTTATCATCAAAGAAATTTTCACTATTCCGATGCGCATTAATAGTTTGTGAATTTTATTGATAAATGTTAACAAATTTCACGCGTATTTTAATAGTTACTAAAAACAGTTCTATCAATTTATCATAAACAAGTTGGAATGCCAAACGAAACGCCATTTTGTTGATATCCATATTGAACGTAACCATGGTAACCAAATAACAAATCGATGGATATTAACCATCTATTTTTAGTAATTGAATAAAAATGTTATTTTAAACACATGTTTAGTCTCAAAATTAATTTTATTTTTAATATACGTAATTTTAATTGGTGTTAAAATGTTTTTAACGGTTTATATACAAATTATTGGGATGTCAAGTGTTAACTAAACGCCAAGACTGATATCCGGAATGACCGTTACCATGGTAATAACAATGCTATAATAAATTATAGCACTGTTATTACCATGGCAACGCTAATTATAGAATTGTTTTTACTCTTCGGTTACGCTATAGGTGGTATTCTGACACCATTAACGATATCAATATTAGCGGTTTATAGTACGCGAGTAGAAAAACAATAATATTTTTCACAATCGTGTTATAATAGTTTTTACGTAACACGCTGCGCGCACGGTAAAACTCGCATTGTGGCCAGGTGAAGACGTAAAATTGTGTACTAATCACGGGCAGTAAAAAAGAAAGCCCTCTATCGCATATTTACAACCCTCGCCTACGGCTCGGGTCTCAAATACCTGCGATTTCGGGCTTTCTTTCTTTTACAGCCCTTGTTAAGTAATGTACTATTGGAGTTGTTGGTGAGTTTGTGGCTCTGCCTACCCCACTCTGGGCATAGTATAAATAGACAAGTAGCTCGACACCGGCCCTTTAGGAGATTCTGATACCTATTGCCGCTCGGGCGTAAGGGTTGTCCAAACTTGTTTTAAAATTTTAGTCACCTACTTGGCCCTACTTTGATCTATAATCATATTAATCATAGTAATTTTTCATACTTTACACAAACTTAAAGTACCTAAGTATTAATATTGTTAGGTACTTACCTAAGTATGAAATTTAAATTATTTTACTTACTTACATACTTTTATCAGTTGACACTAAATATTAATTATGTTTAAAGGTATGTGATGCTGATGTGATATGTAAATTCCTTTTCGACCTTTTGATAATGCCGCTTTCGCGCAAGGCGGCTTCCTTTGACTAGGTACTTACCTATTATTGGCGGCACGCGCCGCCGCCGCGCGTCTTTCTTTGAGCATTGGCAGCTCGCGCCGCGCGGTATTACACAACATTGAATAAATATCTGAATAATAATGTCACGGGAAAATCTTACACAAATAAACCTAGGTAGTCCCAAACTAGGTTCTAGGCTTGTACTTTGGGTACTACGTAACGATAATAGTATTTTTTCTACTCGCGTACTATAAACCGCTAATATTGATATCGTTAATGGTGTCAGAATACCACCTATAGCGTAACCGAAGAGTAAAAACAATTCTATAATGAGCGTTGCCATGGTAATAACAGTTCTATAATTTATTATAGCATTGTTATTACCATGGTAACGGTCATTCCGGATATCAGTCTTGGCGTTTAGTTAACACTTGACATCCTAATAATTTGTATAATAAACCGTTAAAAACATTTAATAACAATTAAAATTACGTATATTAAAAATAAAATTAATTTTAAGACCAAATATGTGTTTAGAATTTCATTTTTATTAAGTTACTAAAAATAGATGAGTAATATCCATCGATTTGTTATTTGGTTACCATGGTTACGTTCAATATGGATATCAACAAAATGGCGTTTTGTTTGTCATTCCATCTTTTATGATAAATTGTCAGAACTGTTTTAGTACCTAACTATTAAAAATTGCATGAAATTTGTAAACATTTAGCAATAAAATTTACAAACTATTAACGCCAATCGGAATGATGAAAATGACTTTGCTAACAAGTTATTTGTTAGCAGAAAAATCGAGTTAAGTATACGAGAAAAGTTAGCGATTGTTTATTTTTGTCATTATCATTCTAAGCTTGTAGAAAAAGTTATGTATGCAACGGTACATAATTAGCTCTTAAGGTACTCGTGCCTATAATTAGAGCGCTCGCAAGCTCGCGCTCTAACCTCGGCGCTCGTACCTTAAGAAGCTTCATTATGTACCAGTTACATAAATAACTATTATGTAACTGATACATAAAGAGGGTCCTTAAAATACGAGTGTGATTTTATGAAACGAGCTGAAGGCGAGTTTCATTATAAGATCACACGAGTGTTTTAAGGCCTAATTATGTACAGTTGCATACATTACTTTATCTACACACATATTATAAGTACTCTAAGATGCGTTCAGTAGGCGGCAAAACAAACAAAATGGCGGCAAAACTATTAACCTGTGTCACGAATATGAATGTTTTTTTTTTAAATCATAGATAAACTAACAAAGTCCCTATTCTAATGTCATTCGAAATCAAAATGGCGTACGACACTTTACTTAAAATATACAGAGTCGACGTTTAATTGATACTAGAATTGGCCCCCTGTTTGAATTGTGTTGGTTTTGGAAGATGTTCTAAATTTGAACAACATTACTTTATCAAAAGTTGTATCGTAATTTTAACTTTTCATTACAGCTACAGATAAGAAAACAAATTGTATCTTGTAATGCTGGTCATTGTCTACGGATTCTGAACGCATTATAGAGGACTTATGATATGAGTGTAGATAAACATACTTACCTATGTAGTGACAAATACATACTTAATATTACTATATAGGTACATATAAAACACCTAAGACTCTGAAACAAATACCACCCTACACTCATCACACAAATATTTGCCCTGACTGGGAATCGAACCCAGGACCGCTAGCTTCGTAAACAGTACTTAGTCACTAGGTCACTACCATCTACCTAGGCCATCCACGTCGTGACATGTTAACTGCCACGTCACACTCAATAACTTAAATTACCTACTTAATACGTATTTATTTCAACTAATTAGTTATCTATAGGTATCTACAGGCAAGCCGGTACGAAATACCTAATTAATTGAGTAGTTATTTACATAAATCACTAGCAGCTTTTATTAAATCTGGATAGTTGTACCTACCTAAGCTAGGTTCAGGGCACAGTTTAGGCGTTTTGAAACGAATGAAAATTTCACGCTGACAATAAAATAGATTTAACAAAAGCTGCAAGTGGGCTATAAGCTATAGGTAAATATAAAAAAATAAACAGCATTCTTCACAACACAAACTCTAAATAGGTATGTAGGTACTCACCTTTCCAACTCAAAAGGTATGTGGAAAACCGATAGCTCCGGATTTCTTACACCATTATTTAAACACCCGTAAACTGAACAATATTTTCTAGTTTTCGACAAAGACATTGTCGCTCGATGTTTTAATTTAACGCGCACTACCTACAAACAACCAAACGTGACCGAACGCAATGACGCCGCGACCCCGTCTAATCACCATACCCGCACCTCTGCTTGTAGTTTCGTGTGCGACGTTCGCCCCGCCCACAGCCGTACGGTCGGCGTAACGCACACGTGCAAGCCGCGCGATGTACCTTTGTTTGAAGACGAGCTACTTCTCTATTTATACTATGCTCTGGGAATGAAGGCGTGAGTTTATGTATGTATGTATGTGTTATAATAGAGAGCTTTTTAGTCGAGTACCGTGCTTAGGCCACGAAGCTTGCTGAGTGGCCTAAGTAAGGTACGAGATTAAAAAGCTTGATTATGACACTATTGTGAACAATACTTTTTGTACGAGTTCATTAAAATTAATAATTAAAGTCATTAATACGAGTATATAAGAAAACGAAATATCGTAAGAACTATCACACCACTGGCGTCCGTAATGTTGCAGTACTGTGCTGTGATTGGCTAACTAAATACCAGCCAATCACAAAGCGTAGTTTTTTTTATGCCGCGCTCCTGTGGCCCGTTTCACGAAGCTACAAGTTACAAATTACAAGCGGAAGTCTCTTTCTAACTTCTTTTGCTAGAAAGAGAGTTCCGCTTGTAATTTGTAACTTTGGTATTTTATTTAAACATGCAAACGCTTTGGTTGGATGCACGGCTTATTATATTTAAAAAAATCAGCTATTTAGCCTGTTCATAAACACAGCCGCCATGTTAACATAAAAAAAATATCGTTTATTGTTTTTTAGGGTTCCGTACCTCAAAAGGGAAAAACGGAACCCTTATAAGATCACTTTGTTGTCCGTCTGTCAAGACCCTTTATGTCAGGAACGCTTCCTAGGTATCGAGTTGAAATTTAAACCATACCTATACTCAAATCTACAGTCCCTTGAAGCTGGGAAAAAATCAAACTTCTACATTTAGGTAAAAAAAAAATACGGCCGTTTATGTCACAAAAAACGTGTATTTCGACACTCTCGATGGAATCAAAATGTATAGGGTAATTCCCGTTGACCTAGAACTATGAAATTTGGCAAGTAACACCGTCTTTTACTGAAAGTATAGGAAAAAATCTGAAATCTGTACATTTAAATCAAATCACAAAAAAACAGGGTCTTTATGCAAGGAACGGCGTACAGTGCGACAAGAGCCCGATCTAGGTGGACAATATTATTTGACGCTAAATATAAGATCAAAACTCAACACATTGAGGCTAGAAATATCAATATTTATAAAAAGTTGAAAACAAGCTATTTTTAACCGACTTCAAACAAAAAAGGAGGAGGTTCTCAATTCAAATGTATGTTTTTTTTTTTTAATGTTTGTTACCTCAGAACTTTCGACTGGGTGAACCGATTTTGAAGATTCTTTTTTTGTTTGAAAGCTGGTGCTTCCCATTTGGTCCCATCCTTATCAAAATGAAGATTTGATGATGGAGTCCATGAGGAATCGACGGAACTCTTCAAAATTTATAGGCACACCTATAGCGATTTTGGTATTTTTCATTGTAACTCGTGTATTTGCTCTTGGAAAACACTATTTGGTAAAGTGGAACTGATGATGGAAACCACAGATGGCCACCGGAACTCCTAAACGGTATATATTTCAAGGGTGGCGACAAGATATTTCGATTAAGATAGTTGAGCGACTATGACGAAGCATATGTATGTTTAAGTATATGACTATGACTTTCCCACGGCGTTGCTTGCGGCGAGATTGAATTTCAATGTTCTATAGTTTCTTATTAATTCTTATTAATCAAAGTGGGACTACATAACAGCATAATTATGATCACTAAAAAGTATAAAATAAAATAAAAGTTTAAAAAAAACCAAAAAACCGCCTTCAAAAAGCAAAAAATAACTTCATTTAAAATGGTAGGTCCAACTGAAGTCGGCGTCCAACAATATTTTAACCAAAAGCAGACTTCAGTTGGACTGACCTATTACCTACCATTATAAATGAAGTTATTTTTTGCTTTTTGAAGGCGGTTTTTTTAAAACTTTTATTTTATTAACGAAAAAACTTAATATCCAGTATAATTTGATCTCCCTGTACGCTGATTTCCCATAAAATGTGAGGTCCGCTTAAACTGGTTTTTGTATGACGTTGTAAAAAGGGCGAAATTTGATCTAATTTTCGAATTTATATTATTTTAAGTTGTATAGTAAATTTAAGGCCTTTGTAAAAAAAAGGTTTTTTTTTAAATTAGGTTAACTTACGAGTATAATTCCGCGAGTCGTTAGAACAATACAGAGCTATAACGCGCTAAACGGAGATTTTTTTGGCGGTGTCTGATAGACGTTTCGTCAGTCGCAGAGGGTTAAAAATTTGTGTTGAAATTTAGGCTACTCAAAATGGACCTTATTGCATAGATAATAAAGTACCTACATAACAAAATGAAGAAAATACTATTGCGTTTTCCAACCATATTATCTTACTTACGGAACCCTCGGTGCGCGAGTCCGACTCGCACTTGACCGGTTTTTTTTAATACGCATCGTGGCAGAATGTCATGATGCCTGTGCCACAAATTTACGTGCAATGGAAATTAAAAAAGAGGCCTTTGCCGGCCTAGGCCTGCACGATTTGTATGAAATTCCATTAACGACCTCTTGTCCTAGCCGCACCTGAAACGTCATACTTCGCAGCCTATTATATTATAAGGAACATACCATTAATATTTCATTGCACCCTTACAACATTTTCCACGTTTCTCACTTCAAAAATATATAAGTTCCATACAATTTTCTACCCCCCATTTTACCACCTCAAAGGTAGTTTTCCCTGAATCTCCTGAAAGTAATATTTTTATGTGTATATTGCTATTTATACATAAGTATAGGTACAGATTATGTACAAGTTACTACGTACCGACGTGTAAAAGCGCCCTCAATGCCCTCATGTCGCCAGTTTATTAAGCCAAAATTGTAATTAGAAGCTCTCTTGCGGCTCCGTGGGCTGTGGTCGCGAGTGACTCCATTCTGTAAATTTATAGTTCAGTCTGTCTGTATGAATTAAGAGTACCTACCTTGCAAAAGTTTGGGTATCCACCATTTTTCCGCCACCACGGGTTCAAATGCGTGTCCAAATCTGGATACTTAATTATTGATAGTACTGATTACAGGGCGCAGGAGTGGAGCACGGCGACGCGGGCGCGCCGTCGCACGCAGTCCGCCGCAGCCGCCAGCGCGCGCGCACGCTTCGAGCCCCTTGCGTCATGCATGAGGCGCGCCGAATGCTTTTTACGCGCGATCAATTAAAAAATAAATGAGTGAAGAAACCGCGAGTGCCGGTGATAAGAAGCGCCGAGGCCTGCCCGCGGCGCCCGGGGCGCCCGCCGCTCCCCGACCGGTGCGATAGTGAGTTTTTACGCGTTCTTAATTGGGGTTTAAGTAGAGTTTGATCAGGTCCGCTAATTAGAGCCGCCGCGGCGCCCGCGCCGGTGCGCCCGCGCCGCCCCCAGCCCCGGACACAGGTAACTCGACAGGATGGTCTACTATAGTTAAGTATAGTAACTACACATAGTAGACAGATATTCTTTATTAATAATAAGTAGACAAATTATAACTACAGTATAAATACTCCGTATGAACTACGCCACGTTAGGGATGACTTACAACTTACAAGCAGCAAAGCAAGATTCTTTACCAACACATAAATAGTTTCAGATAGGTATTTAATCAGGTACCGTGGACGAAGTTTCTTTTGCGATTGGCTGCATCATTCTCGCCGTGAGTGCTGATAGGTCGATCGGGCGTGATCGGGCTCGACCGCGGCCGCGCGGGCCCGGCGGCGGCGCCGACGACCCTCGCGGATCTAGATTTAGCGCCGGCGCGAGCGACGGCAGGGAGCGCCGCCTCCCCAACGAGAACAACTCTCCTGCTGCAGTGTGCACATACAGATTTGTAACTGCCACGCTACTTATTCTTTGAAGTAGGCAGGCCAAACATTAGTAAAGTCATTATGTACTTGCATTGGTCAAACTCTAACGCGACTTGATATTCAATATAACTTTCAACTAACATTGCCAATAAATACACCTCGCGGTTGCGCTCCCAGGCGACACCCGACACCGCCGCGCCGCCGCCGCCCGCCGCCGCCCGCGGCCACCCGCGGCTCGGGTGACAGCCAACCTGCCACACCACAGCCCTAGTTCAAAATCAAATTACATAAGCAACGGCTCACTACCAAAGGGTCTGAACATTATAGTTGCTTGTCACAACACAGCACATAATTACAACCACTCACACTTTAATATTTCTATAACTACTACTGGGACTTCTACTTCTGAGTTCCATTCATAAAGGCCATTACGACTGATTGGTAAATACTTATATTTGCGCCCTTTTATACTAGTTTAAGTGCCTAAATTTCTATAAAAGGGAGCATAAAACGTTGTACAGTCAAGGTTAAAAATAAATATCCGTACATAGTTGCAAAAATATGTATAAGTACCTTATTGACTTAGTAATAAGGTGCGTGTACATATTTTCGAGACTTTGTGGTGTATACATATTGGTGACCTTGACAGTACCTATTCCTTTAAAATGAATATTATAGGGAATTTCATATATTTCTGCAAATGGTACCTATTACCTATATATACGAGTATAACACCAATTATGCCAAAAACGGTTAAAGGACACCACAGAGTAACAATGCCGCCCGGCGCCTAAGCTGCTCCTCCAAAATCCGTCTTTGAAATTATGAAAAAAATGAAATGAAATGAAATAAGCAATCCACACGCAAATCGTTGCACACCATCAGGGACTCAATTCTCGTGACTTCGAGATGATTTTTCATGCGAGATTTATGTCGAAAAACTGTATGCAGTTGACTATTTATCTCGCATGAAAAATCATCTCGAAATCACGATAATTGGGTCCCAGCTGGGGCCCTCGGGACGATAATATTCGTAAGTGATCGTGTTTTATGTAATTACGATCATCAAGCGAATTACCAGTATAGGTATGTACGATTAGCACACTGAAGATGGTGAACATATTATGCTTTTCTAGATGTTAACGCCACGAGTGAGAGTGAGAGGTCCAGGTCTCCCGCTGTGTCATTATCCTGACATTAACTGTGCTTTAAGGCCATGGCGTGAGCACCGTCCAAGTCTTAACGGCGGGCAGACTTTATTGGGGTTCAACAATTTGTATTATGGAAAATTATAGTATTTTGGCCAAGAAAAGGGAATTGTGAAATCGACTTTTATTTTATTGTCCCGAGAACATTTAAGTACCTACCTACATATGCGGTGCAGTGGCACAATCCAAATTGAAAAGTCATTCCTATAGTCATCGGAGTGTACCTAACCTAAGCAGTCACAGACCCACTTTATAAATTATTACAAAGGTTAACGAATATTATGAGAAATAAGCTCCCAAATGGAATCCCTGAGAAACATCCGACGACGAATCCCTGGTTAACTAGGAACTCCTAGTTTGCCCTGCTCTGCTGTACTGCTGTAGTGACGAGAAATAAGTTTAGCAACAGCAGCTTGATCGACTCGTTTTTTATTGTCATTGGGCCGCCGCATCGTGAGTGGGTTCGTTGTCTAGTTAGGTTTGTTAGGAGAGTACCGCGGGCCCTTGTGCTTGCAGTGTTGCCCGCCATAGCGACGCGGTATCCCACGGGAGGCGTGGGAACGAGTTGCGCGAACATATCGGTGCGGTATTAAAATTCATTATTTAAATTGCGGGGTGCGCGCACGCATCGCGCGCGTGCGCCGCGCCGCCCCCGTAATTGTGCCGCGCCCTCACCTCTGACCCTTCTCACTATCGCCGGCCGCCGCGCCGCGCCGTGTCGCGCCGTGTCGCGCCGTGTGGCGCCGTGTGGCGCCTCGTTGCGCCGCGCCGCGCCGCGCTATGTAGCTGAGTGTCTTGCAGCTTGTGTTGTGTGAGATCGTAATCTCCGGCGAGCGTGTTACCGGCACTACTCGTAAATTACTGTGAGTCTCATCACAACACACCATCTTTAACGTGCGTACAAGTTCCTTTAAACATTATACTAGGTTATTACCTACTTATTTTTGCTTCGAGATTTTCTAGACGCAAGCGCCTAGAGTGGGACGTTTGTTTGAATTAATTAATAGTAAAATGACTGCAACCGCATTATTTATTATACTACTATCCCGTTTGTTTAGGTTTGGTTTCCGTACCCAAAGTAAGCTACTACTAAGCATACGCCGTCTGTCTGTTCGTCCGTCCGTCAGGCCTACCTTGTAATGGCTACAAATAAGGTGCCGGATGCAATAAGGCCTAGTGGCAAATAAGGCCCATTAATAAAAAGTGGTTGTTGCAAGATTTAAATTCGTCACTTCACTTCATACACGCGACATCTTGTCAGTAGCCATTCTATCGGACAACCTGAGTGGCGAAATTCGGGCGCGCTCATATTATTAAAATTTATAAAAATCCACAAAAGTTTATTTACATTTCCGTGTTAAATTATAGTTTTCTATTACATTCCCAGTGCTACTGGCTCATTAAACTTGGAAAAATGGTAAGATTATGATGCATTGCTTATTTTTATATAAAATACGGTCGTTTTTCACAAACATCGTGCTTACGCTAATAAGGCCCAATGATGTTAAAGGGATTAAGACCAAGATACACATACATATATACATACATACATTGTGGGGTAGGCAGAGCTACACAATTACCAAAAAATTGTTAATAATTCTGTAACCACATTTTGCACAATTAGGCTAAGATGTTTACTAGTGTATTAGTGACAGATTGCAAGCCCATCGCCTTTCAGTACTACAAGCCTTTATTCCCATATTGGCCTCTTACGACATCCACGGACCACGACCAAGATTGCGTTTAAATACTTTATGTGTTAAGGTAAGGAGGGGCAAGTGCGTCTACGGGGCAAGTCTGTCAAACCAACAACAAATCCTAAAAATTACATGGTTTGTCGCACTTACCCCGTTGACGCTCTTACCCCACCTGACCTGACCTTACCTACTTATTAAGTTCTAGCTTCTGCCCGTGACTTCGTCCGCGCAGAATTAGTAATTTTGCCATCCCACGGGAACAGTGATTTATTTCGGGATTCAAGGGCTACCTGTGTGTTAATCCAGTGTATAATAAACAAACTCTAATTCAAAATGTATCACGCACGCATAACCTTTCGCATTGATAATAGGTATAATGTAGGATAGGATGTCAATCGGTACGTCCAGCACACAGCACACAGCACACAAAATCGTAATAGTAGTCGATAAAAATACCCTCGGTGCGCGAGTCCGACTCGCACTTGACCGGTTTTCAGTATTTGTTGTTTTTTAGATTAAGGGCTGATTTTTGCCTAATATGGCTGCGTTTATCGCGTGACAAAGTGTGGACAAGGCATCCGTCACCTTCTGACACGTAAATAAGTACGAGAGTGACGGATGCTTTATCCACATTTAACATGCGATAAAGACGCAGCCATATTAGGCCCGCAGGACATATTCTGACGACGCGCTGGCCTAGTTGGTGGTGACCCTGCCTACGAAGTTAGCGGTCCTGGGTTCAAATCCCGGTAAGGGCAGATATTTGTGTGATGAGCGTGAACGTTTTATATGTATTTAAGGATATATTTCTCTATATAAGTATTTTTATCGTTGTCTAGGACCCATAGTACAAGCCTAGAGCTTAGTTTGGGACGAGGTCAATTGGTGTGACATTATCCCCTGATATTTATTTATTTTATATTTATTAATATTAAAATAAAAGTTTAAAAAAACAAAAAACCGCCTTCAAAAAGCAAAAAATAACTTCTTTTAAAATGGTAGGTAATAGGTCAGTCCAACTGAAGTCTGCTTTTGGTTAAAATATTGTTGGACGCCGACTTCAGTTGGACTGACCTATTACCTACCATTTTAAAAGAAGTTATTTTTTGCTTTTTGAAGGCGGTTTTTTGTTTTTTTAAACTTTTATTTTATTTTATACTTTTTAGTGATTATAATTATGCTGTTATGTAGTCCCACTTTAATTAATAATAATTAATAAGAAACTATATAACATTGAAATTCAATCTCGCCGCAAGCAACGCCGTGGGAAAGTCATAGTCATATATTTAAACGTACATATGCTTCGTCATAGTCGCTCAACTATCTTAATCGAAATATCTTGTCGCCACCCTTGAAATAGATACCGTTTAGGAGTTCCGTTGGCCATCTGTGGTCTTCATCATCAGTTCCACTTCACCATATAGTACTTTTCATAAGCAAATGCACGAGTTACAGAGAAAAATAACAAAATCGCTATAAGCGTGCCTACAATATTCGAGGAGTTCCCTTGATTTCTCCAAGATCCCATCATCAGATCGTGACGTGCTGACAATGGGACCAACTAGAAAGTATACCCATTCGAACACCGAAAAAAATATTCAAATCGGTCCAGTAGTCTTCGAGTAATCGGGGAACATACATAAAAAAAAAAAATCCGACGAATTGAGAACCTCCTCCTTTTTTTTTGACGTCGGTTAAAAATGACTATGCTATTTGGAGTATTATGCATATATTTTACAAATAGTTCCTCTCTTAAGTATAAAAGTACATGGAGAGTCTTTGTTCGATGCCATCTTTATTCTGTCGTCTGTGTTTAAAGTTTATATTATTTTGGTTTAAGACAAGTTGCACAGTGTTAATGTCGTCGAAGAATAACAAATGTCTATGCGCAAAGTGTCCTAATGCAATACTTGAAATAATAAATACTTGAAATGTTCGCAATGTAAGAAACACTTCCATGGCCTCTTTTCAACACGGTAAAAACCATATAGTATTTGATCTGTTATCGTCATGTCAACGTTTTGATAGCTCTTATTTACTTGACAGTAATGGCGACTGACGTCAAAACAATACCATAACAGGTCAAAGACGGTATCGTTATAACCGCAAGGAATAGAGGCCCTCCCTGGTCGCTTGCACGACAAACGTAAGTTTGCGAAGATTTTTCCTAATGTCTAAAACTCTAAAGAAACAAAAACTGATTGGAAATGTCATATATGTGTACCTATCCTGTCCATCTTCTACAAAAAAAGACGACAGAGTTTGCCGAATACTTCTCAGGGATCAATTGATAATTATAACCGTTAGAAGAGTTAATCTACCACAGAAAAAGCGACTGTCTCTAGATGATTCTTATGAAACGGAGTCGGAATTTAACTCTCCAACATCATTATTGTTGAATGAAACAGCATGCAGTTTCAATTATAAATATAGTTAAGTACCTACTGTATTTCTCGGACCGCCAAACAGAGGTAAACAAAACTACTAACCTTGTTATGAAGGTGTTCTGCAACTCAAACGGAATGGCAAGCGGAAGTTGACCCACCTTCAGTACAAGCTAGTTCAGAAGAAAAATACGATTTTTTCGTGTACTTTTAATATGTTTCATCAGAATGTGCAAGGTTAGTGGATGCGACAAACATTGATATTTTATGCTTTACAGAAACTTTCTTAAAAATAATGAAACCTTAACATTGCAAATCAATGACTATAAAATAGCTTCATATTACATTTCTGCATGGAACTTGAACCAAGAGGTGGAGCTTGTATCTACGTTGAAAAATCTAGAGGTGAGACGTACTAGGCAAATCACGTACTGAGTCTTCCGAGTACGCGTCCACAAAAAGACTAGGTCCAAAGACTAGTTCCACGAGTATTTAGAAGTACGCGGCTTATGAGTAAAATATTTTGATTCCGAGTCTTAAGTATTAAGAGGTTTTTCTCGGTACGCGGACGCTGACGTCCGGCCCGGGTTTTAGTGACTGAGAGTTTGAGAGTACATATTTAATATATATTTCATATAATAACTCGAAAACTTATAAAAGTAAGACTCAGTATTGAATTGACAGAAGTTTCAGTATAATATTATGGCGGTTACAAAAAATGGCCCACATACACGCATTGAATTGGGTTAAAATGATCCATACACAATTCTTGAATTGAAAAAGTTAGTTTTTATATATAATCTTTCTTCGCCCGGTGAAACGAGTCTTTACCTACTCCAAATACACCGCGCTGTTTTCGCGTCCTGATCCCGATACGTGTAAAGACTCGGTACGCGTTGGCGCACTCTGATGGGATCGCGTATTTGGACGTCCAAGCAAAAACCTATTCCAGTATATACGTCTCACCTCTAGAAAAATCATTGACTTATGTTAATTTAGAATGGATTGAAAAAAATGATAATCGAAATAGGTACATTTCGAGGTGTGTGGTATTTTGATTTCGGAGTTAAACTTTATGGGCCCTCAACACTATCGGCGAGTACAGACGATTACGGGCGAGCACGATAGTGTCGAGGCCATACTCGGCTGTATTCGTCGATCATCGTCTGATCAAGTTGTCGGTTTTTCGGGCACGCATCAAAGGGACTCGCCGAGTTGTTTGTTGAGCTGCCCACACTATCGCCGATAATTGATTCCCCAGTGGACAATTAATTAAAAAATAAATCGTATTAAATAGTTATTTGATCTACATCCTTCGTTATATTATTATTAATGCTCAAGAACCACCATCATCTTTTCCTCGATTTATTAAATAATAAAGTAGCAATACAATCCACGTCCATCTTGTACGCTTGCCGTTCGAAAACTAATACGGGCGATAGTGTGTAGGTACGCCTGCACGATCATCGTGCCGAATATAGACGATCATACCATCAACGATCATCGCCGATAGTGTAGAGGAGCTATTATACTGGTGTGCATTTACAGAACCCCCGCTCCTTTTATGTAAATTAATGTACCGAGCTCGAAATTTAAAATGGAAAGTATTCACGCACGTGATTTCCACATAAACATTATGAATGACGACAGTGCATCTATAATGTTTATGTCGACGACATTTGCAAATTTTAATCTCCGTCCAACTATACATGAACCCACCAGAATAACGAATCAGAGTCAGTCGTGTATTGATAACATTTTAACTAACCAACCGCTGACGTCATGAATTTAGTGATATCGGACCATACAGGGCATATAATTAAAGTACCTAATTACCCACTAGTTTAAGTTTCCGTGAAAAGTATTGGTATGTTAAAATGAGGAGAATAGATACTTACTTAGAAATATTTGTTTAATAGTCATCCCAATTAAATTTTGCTAGTGTATATCAATACTCAGATGTCAATTCAGGTTATGAAAATTTTATAATTTCTTTTAAATTAATTTATGACTTATGTAATCTCAAAAAGTCAATATTACACATACGAGAAAACCCCATTGGAAACCTACAGGTATAAAAAAGCTTGCCAGGTCGCTTGGGAACTTATAAAGATTATTAAAACTCTCAAGAACAAGACCAGTTCAGGGCATGATGCGACTCATTAAAGCATGCATTGATCACATTGTCAACCCTCTTGTTTATATAATAAACCTCACTTTAGAAACTGGAGTATTTCCTGAAGACCTTTAAAGAGCAATAATTTAATCGCTGCACAAAAAAGGATCTAAGGACGAGATGAACAATTACAGACCTATTGCCTTATTGCCAAGTTTTTTCGAAAATTTTCGAAATGGTTATGTATACTAGATTAATAGGTATATTTCATAAACTCTAATGATGTCTTTTTTAAATCCAAACCAATTCGGATTTCAGAAAGGAAAATCCACTACTCTGGCCATATTTAAAATCTTTAAAAATATATGGGATAAAATTAACGAAAACAATCTTTGCGTCTCTCTCTTCCTTGATATGTCAAAGGCATTTGACTGTACATGATGTACTCCTGCGGCAGTTAGAAAACATTGGCGTAAGAGGATACGTTCTAGATTTATTTAAAAATTATTTATCGAATAGGAAGCAAGCAACAGTCATCGTTAAATATTAGATTTATTATTATATCGAAAAGTAAAACTGTAGAGCAAGTACATTCAGAGTTTGAGATGGTTCCCCAGGGAAGTGTCTTAGGGCCTCTTTTGTTCTTGGTCTATATTAACGAGCTTCCGATGGCTATTAAAAATCTATGCGTATTATTTGCTGACGATGCAACTTTATTATTTACAGGAGAAAAGTCATCAGCTTCCAGAACAAAACATAAACTGTACGCTTAAAAAGGTGGTAGAATGGCTACGTAAAATTAATCTTAGTGTAAATTTAAGTAATAATAAACTGTTACAAATTAGGAACTACAGTAATATGAGCTTCTTAGGTGTGACAATCGATACCCATTTAAATTGGAAGAATTGGAAGGCTCATATTACAAAGATAAATTAAATTATATCTAGTAACTGCTACGCCTTGTCTTTATTGTCCAGAGCTTGCTCTGAAAACATTAATAGAAATGCGTACTTTGGAAACCTGTACTCATTGCTAACTTACGGTATTATTTACCTACTGAGGTAACTCTGTATGCCCAATGAACATTTTTGCTTCAAAACAGATATGTACGTACCATCATAAACCGCTTACACGGAGGTCAATCACTCCGAAGTATATTTAAAGAAAAACATCTTCTTACTCTTACTGGAATTTACATATTTGAATTATGTCTAATTACTTTGCAAAAATATCAACTTTAAAAGATAACTTACACCCGCAAAATAAATTCGACTTGGTGTGTCCTAAATCGAATAACGATCGGGACAACTTAAACTCACCGGTTAAAATGTTTCCATTGAATTGAAAAAAGTCCTTTAGGCAAGAAAAGTCCTTTAATAACATGGTAGTTCAGTGATTTCTTTAGAAATTGATTCAGCATGTTATCAAAAACTATGAAATTTTGAATTATCCATCGGAAACACGTAATTGACGCAATCTAAGATAACAACCCAGCTTTCGAAACTGTTGAATGTTGTTTTTGCTGGCTGCAAGACAGTAGGTAGGTATTAATGTAAACTGTTATTAGACAACATAACAGTATTAATAACAGTGGGCGTCTTTTATCTGAAATGATGATGATGATGATGATGTGCACGGGGTGAAACAATCAATTGGCCATTCTCCTTTTGCTCGCTAAGAATTGGTAGTCATTTACTAAATTAGGTGTGCAGAGGCCATTTAATTTGGTGGTCGTTTTCTGAATTTGGGTGTCAGATCATTTGGTACTCATTATTTGTTGCCATTTTATTATACTAATCGATAGGATTAATTATAAGGGTCGTAATATCTCTTCAAGAAACATTCGGTCTTAGAAAAAAAAATCGTCCTTA
Organism: Acleris cristana; assembly: GCA_948252455.1. NCBI lineage: Eukaryota > Metazoa > Arthropoda > Insecta > Lepidoptera > Tortricidae > Acleris > Acleris cristana. The sequence goes on from OX411784.1 coordinate 156,149, forward strand.
TTCATCTAATTTTATCGTCAACATACGAAGGACACGAAGGTATGTAGGTACTGCAAATTACCAGCAAATTATCTCTGGCAGACTGTTGCAAATTGATACCTGAAGTATTCACAAATTATAATATTCTATTATTTCGATAAATTAAGTAATAAGTTGCTCAAATTGCGACCCTTTCGTTTTGGATAAGTACACAGATTTAGTCTTTTTAGGGATCCGTAGTCAAACTAGGAACCCTTACAAGCTGGGCATTCACGGACGCGCCGATTGTCTCGCCGACAGATGGAGAGTGTTTGGGCTTTCGCCGTGTGGGGCTATTGCCGTTGAGCGGCGTAGGCCTAAGTTGCGTGATCACGTCTTCTACGGAGTCGTCGAGTCGATGAGATGAATGATACAACACATTTGGAACAACGAACTTAGATGTTTATTTATTTAAGTATTAAGTAATACGGCAGGAGAACAATATAAAGTTGTATTTGTCTCTAGTGAAACGTCAAGTCAGAGAGCACAGATAATTTATCTATTTATACATAGACATGACATAAGATGCCACAGTGTTGCCACACCACCCCCCTACGGAGAAATAAAAATCAAATTAAAGGAAAATAAAGTAAGTCTAATCAAATCTCTTAAATTTAACATGTCTACCCGATCGGGTAATGTATGAGGGAGTTTTAGATACAGGGGGTGTCGGATTGGGACACGCAGGGGCGACTGCTGTTCCAGGTGCCAGGTGAGCTGCGGGTGTGGGTACAGATGCAGGGGCCGACTGGTCATCAGGTGCAGTAGTAGGCTGAGCTGTGGAAGGAAAAAACGAGAACGATCTCGATTCTGCAGTGCCGGAGTTATCTACGAATGCCGGTTTGATTCGGTCGACACTTACTGTAACCTGGCGTCCTTTGACGAGGATGGTAAAAGTTTTACCGTCGCTAGCCCGTTCGATAACTTGGTATGGACCACTGTAGGGTGGTTGTAAAACGCGTCGAACACAATCCTCACGAAGGAATACGTGAGTAGCTTTGGCTAATTCCTTAAAAATAAATGTTGAAGTTTCGCAATGACGTGACGCTGGCACTGGACGTATGTTCGCCATGAGCCGGCGTAAACGGGAAACAAAGTCAACAGGATCTTTGTAGGAATTAGAGGTCTGCGTAGAAATCAGGAGTTCGCCTGGCAGACGCAGAGTTTCGCCATACAGCATTTCCGCAACCGTGCCTTGAATATCCTCCTTGAAAGAAGAACGCATGCCTAAAAGGACAAGAGGTAAAGCAATTAACCAAGTGTCATCATGACACATCAAGGAAGCCTTGAGCTGCCGATGAACGCGTTCAATCATCCCATTCGCTTGGGGGTGATATGACGTCGTTCTGATTCGCTTAGTGGCAAACGTTCTCATTAATCGGCGAAAAAGCTCTGACTCAAACTGGGCTCCTTGATCAGTCGTAATAACTGTTGGAATGCCAAAACGAGAAATCCATTCCCTGGTTAAGGTTTCTGCAACTTCCTCAGCAGTGATCGTCTGCATGGGCCAAACTTCTGGCCACCTGGTAACCCTGTCTATTGCTGTCAAGCAATAACGGTATCCTTTACAAGGAGACAGGGGTCCAATTATATCAATATGGATATGCATAAAACGACCGCTGGGAGTGTTGAAATTCCCTAAAGAAGCAGTGTTGTGTCTCGTAATCTTACTACGCTGGCATGAATTGCAAGAACGAGACCAGTCCCTGCAATCTTTGTTAATAGATGGCCAAACATAGCGCTCGGTAACTAAACGAGTAGTTGCCCGAACACCTGGATGACTTAGGCCATGGAGCTTATTGAAAATGGCGCGACGCATATCGTGAGGAACATAAGGACGAGCTCTTCCGGTAGAAACGTCGCAGTACAAAGAGATGCCAGTACTAGGAACGTTTACTTTGGAAAGCTCAAGTCCGGAAGTACCTAGCAAAAGTTGAGCTAGGTCCGCGTCTGTTCCTTGGGCTTGGGCGAGAGATTCATACTCCTGTTCCAGCGAGATTGCCTCAACCCGTGACATAGCGTCGGCCACGACATTATCTTCTCCTCTGATGTATTGGATGTCTGTGGTGAACTGGCTAATGAAAGACAGCTGATTGAGCTGCGGTGGCGGAAGTTTTTCTCGGCGTTGTACGAAAGCGTACAACAGCGGCTTATGGTCTGTGAAAATTGTGGCATGCTGTACCTCTAGGATGTAACGAAAATGTTGTACGCTTTCGTACACCGCTAAGAGCTCGCGGTAATAAGCAGGCCATTCAGACTGGCGTGGAGTCAGCTTTTTACTAAAAAATGCTAGTGGACACCACAGATCGTTCACCTCCTGCTGCAAACAGGCGCCAACGTGAACGCTAGACGCGTCCGTGAAAAGAGCCAAACGGGCGCCACTCACAGGATGGTGCAGGAGCGTAGCATCGGAGAGGCTCCGCCTACACTCGTTGAATGCCGTATGCAGCTCGGGAGTCCATGGAAATGGTTTGTTACCCTTGCTGTTGGTAGCCACCACCGCGTTGATTAAGGGGGCTTGAAACTTAGCCGCCTGAGGGATGAAACGGCGATAATAATTCAGGACGCCTAGAAAACGCCTCATACCTTGTACTGTTTCGGGTGGCGAGTACTCCAGCAACGCCTTGACTCGTTCTTGTGGAGGTTGAATTCCGTCGGCAGTGATGAGATGTCCAAGAAATATCACTTGCTCTACACCAAGGACACATTTAGAAGGATTCACCACCACCCCATAATCCTGAAAACGTTTAAATATTTCGCGAAGGTGCTCCTTATGGGAGGCTTCGTCAGGCGAAAAAACGAGAATGTCATCTATATAGGGAAAACAATAATCAAGTCCCCGTGTGACCTCATCGATAAAACGCTGGAAGGTTTGACCAGCATTTCGCAAACCGAAGGTCATGAATGGAAATTCGAAGAGGCCAAACGGGGTAACGATGGCTGTCTTCGGAATATCGTCCACGAAAACGGGGATTTGATGGTAAGCCTTAACTAAATCCAAAGTACTAAATACTCTAGATCCTTGGAGATTATGTGTAAAATCATTAATGTGCCGAACAGGATACTTATCAGGGATTGTCCTGGCGTTCAAGGCGCGATAATCGCCGCAAGGACGCCAGGAGGAATCCTTCTTAGGAGTCATGTGCAATGGCGAGGACCAAGCACTCTTCGATGGCCTTGCAGTGCCGCAAAGGACCATGTCCTCAAACTCTTTTTGAGCAGCGACAAGTTTCTGTGGAGCTAGTCTACGTGGACGGCAAGACACAGGTGGACCATCGGAGGTTTTGATGTGATGCACAGTGTTGTGCTTGACGAGTCTAGGCAGACCTGGCGGTCGAGTGATCTCGGGGAACTCAGCTAGCACATCTGAATAGGTGGAGCTACCTACATTAACAGCTTTGACACTAGGTTGTGACGTTCCGGAAAAAGATACTGGTACGCATAGTTTAGTACTACCGTCCACCAGACGCTGCTGACGACAATCAGGTAACAAGTTGTAAAAACTAAGGAAATCGGATCCTATAATAGGAGTCGCAACATCAGCGATCACGAAATTCCAATGAAAATCCCGGCGTAACCCTAAATCCAGGTGCATGGAAATGTTGCCGTATGTCCCAATTGAGCTGCCGTTAGCAGCGCTTAGTTTATAATCGCTAGATGTGTAGCAACCTCTAAGAAGACGACGAGGGAAACAACAGAGGTCTGACCCAGTATCGACTAAGTACTGGTGTTTAGACTTCTGATCTGTTACAAAAATTCGGCGGCTGGGAGGAATACAATCAGTAGCCGCCTCTACTAATTGTCGGCATCGTTTCCCTGCTCACTGGGTTTCCAGCTACATGGGGTTATGCACCTGTTTGCTTTGTCATTGTATTTTTTATGGTACCAACATACCTTGGTACCATTCCTCGGCGTGGAAGCACGTGAGCGTGAGCGATTGGACGACACAGAGCGATGGCGTGTGCGGCTGGGTTGCTCACTGACAGATAAAGCAGCAATTTGTTTTTCTAATCTGTCCATCCGCTGAAACAGAGCGTCCTGGTTGACAGTTGGAGCGACAGGAAGTGCACAAGAGAACACTTGCTTGGGGCCTGAAATCTCCATAACTTTATCCCCAAGTTCAGCTAGTTTATCTAGGCTAAGTTCAGCCTGAGAAGCTAGAATGGCCTGTACATGTTGTGGAAGTCGACGCAACCACAATTGGCGCAGCATATCGTCCGATAGAGCGCCTCCAGCAAGTGAGCACAGATGTCGGAGAAACTGGGATGATCGTCTATCTCCAAGCTCTTCCTCACTGATCAGCTGACGAACCCGTTGCTCTTCGGACATGGACAGACGTCTGATAAGTTCCTCTTTCAGTTTCAAATATTGTTGGCCTTTGACTGGCGGCTTTGTGATGAGGTCTTCCACTTCACCAGCTAATTTCTGATCTAACTGAGCGATGACATAATTGAACATTGTATTGTCAGCGGTGATACCTGCTATCTGAAACTGAGCCTCCACCTGTGCAAACCACACTGCAGGCTTATCAGGCCAAAAAGTTGGCAATTTGAGAGAAACTCTGCATACTTCTGGACTCTGAATCAGCTGTTGCTGAAGGACAGCATTTTCAGCTTGTAAGCGCTGAACCAAGGCTTGTAATTCCTCTCCCATAGTTAGTTAATTTAAAAAAAAATCACACACACAAAACCCGCATGCAAATAATATCAATACAGTTAAAAAAAAAAGGTTAGAAAGAGCTATTGTGGGGTGGTTCTAGTGGTATGGTAATACTGATGCATCATAAGCAAGAAAATAAAATTATGACACCACAAGTATCGAAACTATAACAACAAAATGCAATATATGAACCAAAACATAAAATTTAGTAATTAGTTATTTAACATTATCAAAATTTAAAATAAAGAAAATAACAACACAGTTATATATATAGATTCGCTTTTATGCACCACAGTTCCAATTAACAATTTAAACATACACAAGCAGTTAAAAATACCCAACAACAACAGCTTGTGTTAATAATGTATTTTCCAGGTTAAATTCGTAATCAAGTAGCAAAATTAGTATTTAACATGCTTTTTACTTTCATTAGGATGCTTTGTATTCACAAATATTAGTTTTAAACTACCTGAACCAAAGTTAAAAATCGCCAAAGTTCAACATTGTAAAAGGTTTACGAAATATTTGTTCAAAAACTTACCAAGAAAGGTGACATATCAGTAGCAAAACCAAAAACAACACTAAAGCTAAACATTAATTAACTCAAATTACGTTAATACTTAAAAGAAATTACGAAAAACTTAACCATAAAAGTATTTTGTTTACATTCACCGTTTGACGTTTAGAGATGTAGCCGAAACGTTGAAAGACCAAACGAAAGTTTAAGCGAATGTAGTGTCATAAGTCACGACACGATCTCACTACACAATCTATGCGATTCGTTTCCGATTTCGATCTCACTAAGCACAGCACTATCGATAGTTCCGCAAGTTACCACGAGCGAAGAATGTCACTGGCGCTAGTTGTCTCAACAGATAGACAAAGATGACAGAAATGAAACCTAAAATAAAAAAGAAACCTAGGTTATGTCCCGCCAAAATTTTAACTGACCGCAATCACGGAAAATTGTCACAATTAATGTAGATCGGCACTGAAAATCCCAATATAAGTAGCATCTTGGTCTTGTAGAATGCGTAGGAATAAACAATCCAACGGAATTTTCTGAAACGGCGCCGGCGTCAACTGGTAGAAACAGGTTTTCTTAAGGACGCGATGTTGGAAATATTCCTTGATGACTGGTTTCCAAGTTTCTAGTATCCTTTGAAGTAGATTCAGGTCCAACTCAGCGAGAAATCGATGATCCAAAAGTCCGAAGGCACCACTTTAGTGGTAGATCACGTCGGGGTCACCAGTTTGGGCTTTCGCCGTGTGGGGCTATTGCCGTTGAGCGGCGTAGGCCTAAGTTGCGTGATCACGTCTTCTACGGAGTCGTCGAGTCGATGAGATGAATGATACAACACATTTGGAACAACGAACTTAGATGTTTATTTATTTAAGTATTAAGTAATACGGCAGGAGAACAATATAAAGTTGTATTTGTCTCTAGTGAAACGTCAAGTCAGAGAGCACAGATAATTTATCTATTTATACATAGACATGACATAAGATGCCACAGTGTTGCCACAAGTGTACAACTGGATGGGCGTAATATTTTGACCACATTCACGGGCGTGGTACGCCATTTAGTTTTGCGCTTCTTTACGTTCTAATCTAAGTGGTGTGTGTTTCGACGATGAATTTCGATTCTGATACAGAGGAATCTGATTTGAGGAGCTATCTTTTGCTGCAGTTTGTCTGTATTTTATACACCGAAAGCCGTAGAGCAGCATTTTTATCCGCAAGTATTAGACCACGAAAACAAAACGAACGCCTCAACGGTGCGACATCACTAACGACAGATTGATTAGAAAATGGCAGCCAGAGAAAGCATTCAGGCGCGGTGGCGTGGCGTGTTCCGTTCACTATAGTTCCATTCGGATTGCGCGTCGCGCTGGCTCTCCGTCCTTTTGGAAATCCAACGGACCGCGCCAAGTACTTTTAAACGCTACAGTTTTGACATTCACGGATCGATTTTGGCGCGGCGCTGCTCTATTCGGCTTGTTGGAGAGGTCGTGGGTGCCCAGCTTTATAGTCAATACCGTCTTTACCATAAGGGCACACGGAGCCCCGTGCCCAGGGCCCCCAATGCCTCTGTGGTGAGGGGTGGCGTCGGATAAGTCTTTCAAAAATATTGCGGGTTTGTGTAAACAATTTCTCGATTAAGGGATCCGTTTGTGAAATATTAAGATTTAAAGAGATATTTTTGCTAGAGGGGCGCCCGCGGCTGCGCGTGCGAGGGCGATGGGCGTGCGCTGATAGCGACTCATTTTATTTCATTCCCGAGTGGCCGTGGTTTCCAGAGGCGCGCGACGCGGTCGGCCGCTCGGCCGGGTCTTGAGAGCGCGATGTCAACTGCTGGCTGTTGGGTGATTGTAATCATCACTTACGTTGCAGCTACAAATGTACAATCGGAAAAATAGAACCCCGACCCACCATAGAACTGTGTCACGGTGACGTGTTAATCAAATCGTAAGAAGTTTCAAACAAAGTGTTTTAAATGTCACTGTGACACAGTTCTATGGAGGGTCAGTGTTCCATTTTTCCGACCGTACTTGGTAAGTTTTACTTACGCCAGGGTCAGCGGCCGGTTTCTAGTCGTAGTCATACAGCCGAAACTTAAAAACTGAAAAAGTGCAAAATATAAAAAAAAGCAGAAAGTTTTCATAATTTTAATAAAAAAGAACACTAGTAGTAGACTAGGGTAGGGGGTAATTTTTTGTTCGTTTTTGGTGATAAATTCGAAACTAAATAACTCAAATAATATATGTTTTTTTTAAATAAGCTAATGTACTTAGGTATATTACAATGTATAGAATAAAGTATGTAGTAAAGTTTAAAGCAAATGACTAATTAGGTATATGCATGTGATTTTAGACGATATGAAATTATGTAATGTGACTTTGGAGCAAATAATTTCAATGCGGCCGGACTTGCGTGCCTAATATTTACAAAAAAAAAACCTCCTAAGATAGACACTGCAAAGCATGCAAAGATAAAAACAGTTCAGTATTTTTTATAAAATCTAAGGTCTGTTAGGGGTTTTGAGCACTAATTTGATCAGTTATCATTCTTATCATTATCACGCTTATCACAAGCAGTTAAAAGCCCTGGCCGGCGCCCGCGCCGCAGCCCGCGGCCCCCCGCGGCGGCCCGCGGGCCGGCAGCCTCGTGCTCGTGTCAATTAGCTAGTGATTGTGAAGGTATCTACAGATGTTTATTTCTCGTATCTTCATTACATGTTAGACTACCTACGTTATATAATTTATCTTATATTTGACGCATGCATGGTTCGTTCTGTAGTTCGAACAACCGACAGACACAACGAAGGTACTTACGAAGTTCCGCTGTGACAGGTTTTACGGAACCCCAAGAAACGTACCTAATCCGGTTTGGGCGTCGCGCGTTGTCTCTAGCCGCAGAGCCGCGCGGCGCGGCCGGTGATGCGACAAACTCGCATTTCATCATGCAATTGTATTCCCAAATGCGGCGCCCGGCCGCGGGGCGGTTCCGCGAAGCGCCGCACGAACAAAGCTCCGACAGGACATCAGGTTTTGACGGCGAAATGAAACCCAATCGATAACAAGTAACGGCTTTAACCAAAGATCATATAGGTAATGTCTGGAAGAGCTAAAAGAGCACGGAGTGTTAAGTTGCGGGGGCTAGATGAATGGCGTTACTCGCGGATGTGGGCCACGCTTCGCGTTCGCATTCCGCGTTTTTGCCGCGTTCTGCGAGAAGCGGCAAAAACGCGCGGGTCCACTTGTCTAGCCGTCAGGAGTACTGTTGCGCCTCTTATCAGTCTTATCACGTGGAGCCGCGCCGCGCCCCGCCGTCTGCGCGCTTAATTGATCGCTGTCAGCGTCAGCGGCGACGCGCGGCGGAGGCAGCCTAGATTAATGGGCGACGCCTAACGAACCGGCGCGCGGCCGTGGCGCCCGCTTGTGCAGTGCGCTCTACGTGAGACGCCGCATTGCCGAGTCGTAATGCTAATATCACGTCGGAGCTGGCCGGCGGCGGCGAGCGCGGGCACAAAAACCGCAGCCGCGCGACATTCCGCCGCCGAGTGCCCAATATTCGACTTGAGGAATCCACGCATCCGTCCTGTCGCCACCGCTTGGAACAATGTTAGCTTTGTTAAATTATATTAAAAGTGACGTATTTCAAACAACAGTTGCGATAGAAAGGTGTCCACAACACGCCGGTTCCCACGTCTTGTATGGCGCCGCACAATAGCTCGGTTTGTTTGCGTCGGCGAGAGTCCCCGCGGAGCTGTAGTGCCGCGTCACGGCCCGTAACGACGATGAGGCTGCGCGTGCGCGGCGCCTCATTATCGAATCGGACTGATTTAACTGAGGCGCGCGTTGCGCCGGCTGTTTAAACCCTCTTGTTGATGCCTCGTTATTATCGACTAGACACCCTCATCTATCTATCTATATATATCAAAGGAGAAACTGACTGATCTATCAACGCATAGCCCAAACCGCTGGGTCTAGTGATTCACCCCCTAAGGAAAAGGGTATGAAGGGTCAAATTTTGTGTATCGTGTATTTTATGTCGACGATTGAAAATTAATTTATACGTTGCGATTTTGAGAATTTCATCCCCCTAGGGATGGAAAGGGGTAAAACTGACTGATTGATCGATCAACGCATAACCTAAACCGCTGGACCTAGGGAGTAGGGACTTGAAATTTGACGGGAATATTGCTCGGGTAAGGGTGCACTAAGAAAGGATTATTGGAAATTCATCCCCTAAAGGGTAAAAATAGGGGGTGGAAATTTGTATGGAACTATGGTCCTTTTTGTAGTTTGTAATGTGGTAATTGGTATTTAAGCTACTGTTAATAGATAAAAATGTAAAATACCACTTTTAGTGATTTTGGAAAAACTGCCACTAAGGCGATAAAGAGGAGGTAGAAGTTTGTATGGGAGTGTACCGGTAGGCACGTTTCTTAATTATTATCGACTCTTATTATCGACGACTTTACTCGAGATAACCATCGTGATGGGGGCGTCGGCTCGGCAGGGTAGCGGCGATCGTTCTTCAGTCGGGGTCACCACTTTACCGGTGGTCACTCCATATTGGTGGGACGTCGGGCAAGGCAGCAAAGCTCATTGTTCAGTCGGGGTCACCACTTTACCGGATTACCGGAGAGATCCAAGAAGGTAGGATCCAGGAAGGGGCGAGAGAGTAACCACCTTGTTGGTCAGTTACATACATACATACATACCTACATACCTTCACGCCTGTAATCCCAGAGTGGGGTAGGCAGAGCTACCGAATTACCTACAAATTTAAAAACGTGTTGATAATTCAGTAACCACATTTTGCGCAAATAGGCTAAGATGTTTACCGAGCGGTGCCATGGTAATAACAGTCATATAATATTTATTATAGCATTGTTATTACCATGGTTACGGTCATTCCGAATATCAGTCTTGGCGTTTAGTGAAGACTTGACATCCTAATTTGTATGATAAATCGTAAAAAAGTATTTTAATACCACTTGAAATTACGTATATTAAAATCAAAATTAATTTTGAAATTATGTGTTTAAAATGATGGCATTATTGTATTTTAAGTAATGTCGGAAATATCTTTTTTTTTAATGAAGTAATCAAATAAGTAATGTTTCTTTATATATTCAAAGGACAAAACTAAAAAAAAAAACAAATAAAAGTATTACAAATATAAGTGGGGTTATTATGACGTACCTATGCAATTCATTTTACGCTGAGAGAAAAAGACAGAGTTATGTAACTGTTATAGCTCCGTCCTTTACGCTCACCCTAAAATGAACTTCATAGCCATGTCATAATAACCCCCAAGTTTTTATAAAATAAAGTATTAGTATTTTAAATGTTATGGAACCCTTTGGATGATTTACCTAATGCATCGTCAGTGTTTACCACTGTATTTCTGTCCTTCAAAGGACTTCAGCATTTATAACCTCTGATTGGTCGTTAACAGACCTTCTACTGTTGTGACTTTAGTGCACAGATACTTTTACTAAGGGCCATTTAAGTCTCGTTTTTATCTCATCGGCACGTTCCCTTGGGCCTATCGGAAAAGTATGGTGAAAGTCTTCGATCCTTATTTTTGTCGAAATCAAAGGAAATTCAACAGTTTTTCTGGATCTGCAACAATTCGGCTTCGTGAAAAGTAGGTCTAACTACAACTGACGAGGGCACAAGTTTGATCAAATTTATTTTACAGGCTTGGGAAGAGTCGCCATTGGAGTTTTCTGCGACCTTTCTAAAGCATTTGATTGTGTAAATCATGGCACTTTATTTGTAAACTTAGTTTTATGGCATTAGAGGAAATGCATTAGATCTCATTAAGTCATATTTAACACAGATAAATTAAAAGGCAGCGATAAATGGAGCAGTTTCGTCGGAGACAGAGATAGAAATGGGCGTACCTCAAGGTCTTACTTTAGGCCCATACTTGTTTACGTAAATGATCTGCCATATATGGTAAGCAGAAGATCAGGCATTCTCATGTTCGCTGATGACACTTCTCTACTATTCAAGGTAAATAGGAAAGATACTGACCTCATTGAACCGAACAATACCCTCTCCAATATATCTGACTGGTTTGCTGCCAATAACTTAGTGTTAAATCCAAAAAAAAAAGTATAAAATTCTCTTTATCAAATTCATCAAATATAAACTTAGCCTCGAATATTAAACTTAATCGTGAAATCATAGAATTTGTAAAAAACAAACTGTTTTCTAGGTATTACGTTGGACTCAAAATTGCAGTGGGGTTCCCACCATAACTGTGTTACCAAGAAGGTTGAGCTCCGCTGCTTTTGCAGTCAGGAGAATAAGGCAGCTTACCAATGTGGTGACGGCACGGTTGGTCTACTTGACTTACTTTAACAGTATAATTACGTACGGTCTTATTTTGTGGGGATCGGTTGCGGATATCGATGTGTTTATTTTGCAAAAAGGGCTATTAGAGCTATTTATAACTTGGGGTCGCGTGTGTCACTGAGGGAAGTCTTCAAGGAAATAGATATTCTAACACTGCCGTCGCTGTATGTATTTGAAATAATAATCTTTGTTAGGAAGAATTTACACAATTTCCCAACGAACATTGGAAAGCCAAAAGCAACCGAGCACAGGAAAGCTCAAAACAAGATTTTATAGACTAGCCAAAACTTCAAATTAATTCTCAGGAAATTGTATAAAATTCTACAATAAAATTAAATAAAAATACCGAGTTTACTGACTCTAAATTTAAATCTGTCAATAACAACAACTAATTTCCCGACCATATTATAAAGTAAACGGTTATATCATGGATGGGGATGGTCGGCAGTGAGTCGTGCATCCTGCATGAGTAAACTACGCTTAAATCTACCTACGCTTAAAAAGGTGTGCAAAAATACTGTAATATTTATGTATGACGAAAACTTTTTTTGAAAAAAATATACCTTGCCGAGTTTCTTACGCCGGTTCTTCTCGGGGCGAAGGTTACATTTTTCGAACCGGTGGTAACGCTTTTTGACATTCATAGATGCATATATTATGAATAAAGAACTTTGACTTAGATTTTGATCTCAAAATGTATACTGATTTTTGTTCATCTGTTAATTTTTACAGGCCATAGTACCTACTTCCATCCCAGCCAGACACGCTTTTTAGGTTTTACATAATATTTCTGCAAAGTTCCTCTGTTTTGCTCTGAAACCTACCAATTTATAAGCAACGAATGGATGTGTATATAATTTAAAATCCAGCTGAATCTTGAATTGTACTCATTGAAGTGAGCAGGGAACATCCCGTTTTTTTTAATTTAAAATTACTGACACCGAATTAGACGCGAGCGAAGTCGCGGGCAAAAGCTAGTGTTTTCATAATTGACTTGGCATTGGCCAGAGAAATTATCGAGATAAAAGTATAAACAAGATATGGTTCCTGTGTTACCTAGGTAATTCGAGTGCTAATTATTAATCGTTTGTACTGACAGAGCGAGGCGGAGCGACAGCGTCGCGGCGCCATGCCGGCATGCTGCTGCCCGACCAGACGTACGAGGGCGCGCCCGCGCCGCCCGCGCCCGCCGCGCCCCCCGCGCCCTCCGCGCCCCCCGCGGGCCCGGCGCGCGCGCTGCCCGCGTTGCTGCGCGCGCACCGCGTGCGCCCCGACTTTTTCTGCGCCAACCGCCCGCGCCGCTCCAGGGACTCGCGCAAGTTCGTGCTTCTCTTTATGCTTGGTCGATAATTGAATTAAAAGGTACCCGGACTATTTTACTTAGGCCCGATTTAGACCAAGCGACCGAACAAGAATTCTATGCATTATCTCTTACGTTTTCTTTATAAATCGTTTGGTCTAAACCCACCTTTATAATGTGGAACGTTCTGCAGGGCGGTGACGGAGGGCGCGGGCGCGGCCGGGGCGGCGGGCGCGGCGCGGGGCGAGGCGCGCCGGCGCCGCGGGGGCGACTCGGCTTCACCCCGCAGTGAGTGTTGTTCAGTCTATGCAGTCTTGTACGGTCTATAATCAGATAAGTACCCATCAATTTCCACATTTTTCAGTTCCTATAACTGAAACCCCCTACTTCCTATCTAATGCTAGAATATACATTTTCACATTTTTTCCTTTCCATACAAATCTCTACCGACTATTCTACCACCTTAAGAGTAGTGTTTCCTAAATCGCGGAAAGTTATATTTATCTACTTATTATTATTTATAAGCATTAAGGTAGTCCAACATCAATTCCCAATTTTCTAACGTCAAAAATGGAAGTCATATCAATTTCTACCCCCCATTTCATCCCCTTAGGGGTGTAATTTCGAAAAACATTTTCCTAGTTGATACGAGACCTACACTTCACAAAGAACACATTCTCCAAATGTCATGTCTCTAGGACAAGCGGCTTAGGCGGTGCGTTGATGCCAGTCGGTCAGTCGTAATGCGCGCGAGTCAAGTGCGATGCGAGGGCGAGGGCAGCAGGCAGCCAGCGCCAGTTGTAGCGGTGCACGGTGCACGGTGCACGGTGCACGGAGCAGTGACTTGTCTCCGCATAAGTTATATGTTTCTTTTACATGTTTCTGAACCGCTACTAGTTTACCGTTTAGATTCTTTTACCATTATCGTGTTGATTGGGATAAGGGCAATATGACGATTATGATGGCATGGTCGTACGATCAAAGCAGACGTGCGATCCACAGCAACTTTTAATCCGAGATGATGCGGATTAGTAAACAACATAGTACTTAAAGAGGTTTCTTTTAGATTAAGTTTTAAAAACATTTTATTACAGTCGACTACAAAGAGATGACAATGTATCCACTTTTGGACCTTATTACGATGCTATATGTATATAAAAGTGGATACATCTCTTTCTCTTTCTAGTCGACTGAACAAAACCTTATCAATCAACCAGCGACCCGCCCTCGCTTCGCTACGGTTTATGTGAGTTTTCTGTAACACCCAAACATAAACCAGAAAGAATTTTACATAAAAACCTTCCGTGAAAACTGATGGTGAAAACCGCATGAAAAACCAATCAGTCTTTTTGAGATTATCAGTTATCACGAACATACAGACAGACAGTCAGAGGCGGAGACTTTGTTTTAAAACATGTAGCGATGAAAGTGCTCAACTAACACGGCCGCGCCCGCCGCGCCTTGTTCTTGCAGCGACTTGCACTGATCATCCGCATTATTCCGCATCTATTCTTGCCGATATACGGATTCTTAAATTAATAATGCGGATGTTCCGCAGTTGCGAATGCGGATGCGAAAATCCGCAAAGTCCCAAACTAGGATCAGGGCTTGTACTATTGGCGCTAGACAACGATGAACATTCTCGTACGAGTATACAGAGGAACTAGCTGTCGCCCGCGACTCCGTCCGCGTGGAGCTCGTTTATCGCTACTCGCGGTAAAAAGTACCCTATGGCTTTTCCCGGGGTTGAAGTTAGTCTCGTACCAAATATCATCGAGATCGGTTCAGCGGTGAAAGCGCAGACACAGTTACTTTCACATTAATAATATTATAGGTAGTATGAATAAACTGTGCAAGCAGAAAACAATGTGGTATAGAAGTTACACTTTGACATACCTATTTAATGCAAATATCTAATTAATAAGGCATATTACTAACTAACAGGTGCTCGAGTAACATATATCTTTAATAGGCCAGATTACTGGTAAGTAAGTAAATATCCATTGTATTTTATGCTAGATTTACACGGGCTTAGCATTTATCATTAGTGTGTAATTAAGGACCTATCTGCAGAGTTACGAGTGGCAAGTAGCCGTCTACACATGGGTGTTAGAGAATGGTATTAGTAGTTACAAGATTCACTTGACACGAATGTTCACACCACTCGAAAAGTGACAGGTATTCGAAGATGGGGGTAGATACTTGTCGCTTAGTAAACAGAACCGGCTTCTAATTACTTGCACTTGCAGTTGCACTTATAGCCTTTATACAATATGTTTACGTACATGTGACAAGTATTAGTGACAAGTACTAAGCTCATGTAAACGTTTTTTTAAATATAAGAGTGGGAGGCAAACCAGCATGTAGGTTACCTGATGGGAAGTACCTAATCACCACCGCCCATAAGCACCAGCAACTCAAGAAGAGTTGTCGGTGCGTTGCCGGCTAATTAGGGAAATGTAAGCTCTTTTCTTGAAGGCACCCATGTCATAACTGGTGGGAAATACCGCTGAAAGGAGTTCGTTCCACAGTTTCACTGTACGAGGCAAAAAATGCCTCCTAGTGAAACGCACGGTGGAAGAACGCCAGTCATCAAGGTGATGTTGATCGAATTGGGGTGCCCCAGCCCAGAGATGAGAACAGTACTACATTTGCGGCCGCACCTGAGCCTTATAGAGAGGCAGTGATCAGCTGTGAAGTACCGTCTCGCTCTACTAACCTAGCATTAGGTAGGTAATGGATTTTGTAATGTTTTGTTTTGGACGAGTTAGATTATTTTCCGTTTTTTTTTGTCTCTGACGCGAATTTAATATTCGCATCTTTTCGAAATCTTTGAATTCAGAGCGGACCTCAGTCGACACCGTTATGAAATGTTTATAACCGGCAGTTCATTAGTGATGCCCCACCTCATAAATGAAAGGGTTCGGCCGGCCAGATCTGCTATGTTGATTTGGGAAGCAGAGACTTATTCGGGATCGTAACATGTGACCAGAACGGTACCTATAACTCTACCCACGGTGGCGGGTAACGACGCAAAAACCTGGGTGATCCATGCGGTTATACGTGGTGAACCCCCTCATAACGTAATTCATATCGTGTGGAGAGGTGAGCAACATGTGATGGTCTAGTAACGTCCCCGTCCCCGCGCGGACCATGGGTGTGCCACGAACGAATTTGCCAAGCTATAAGAAATAACTATAAGTGCGGGATGCAGGTGGCTGTCCGCTGTCGAGGCAGCAACTTGCTCCGTGCGCCTTCGGCCTGGTTTAGGGCATGCAGCCCTCGTGCGGCTTGCTCTCGATGTTAGAGCGCGTCGTGTCAATGCAAATGAGGCGAGTGCGAGAGGACATGTCACGCGGCGAGCGCGGGCGGCCGCGCGGTTGAGTCGTTCGGCGCCGGCGACACGGATGCCGGGTCAATATTACACACACAGACAATTGGCGGCAGCGAATGTTTTATAATCACCTACCGCGAACGAGCACTTGTCTAAGCTCATTAAAAAAGTATCTGTCAATCAAGAAATTATATCGTTAAGCGATTAAATGTTAGGATTACTCAACGTGTCAGTAACTGTTTTTTGTAATAAACTGGTTGAGGTAGGAATAGGAATTTACTTACATAAAGCAAGTTGTAAGTACATATTTACAAGTAACTAAGGCGAGAAAATGAATAAACCTGCAACTGAATGGAATCAAAACAAAATATACAGAGACAAGGAGCTAGAGAGGAGGTTCCTAGTATTTTTATAATGGCGCGTCGTGTAGGGCGCGGGCGCGGCCGTAAACCAGCCGCGACGTTATCGCGCGCTTAATTGGCGTTATCGCCTCGCGCCGCGCCGCGCCGACAGCGCCCATTGAACTGAGCAAGAAATACTGTTTATTGTTAGCTCGGAACACACGCGGTTTGTTTTGAATAAGCATACAGCGGGGAGCGTCGCGGCCGCCGCCGACCGACGCGAGCGGGCGTCGGGCGGCTAGTGGTCACGGGTAACGACCGATTACTCTCCAATTAATTTGATAGTGTCTATGATACCGTTCTAGTTCAGCTAACGTCGTTCGGCGAGGCGCGCTGACGGGCGCGCGGCACGCACGCGGCGCCCGCGCCGGCAGTCCTCCGCGATACGCCGGCAGGGCCAAGCAACAAAAGCAGTTTGTGCAACTGGCATTAGCTTGCGGAGAGTATTTATCAATTGCGTATATCTATTTTGCTGTAGTTCAAAATAATGCACGGTCGCGGTCGGCACGGTGATAATTCTCCAAGCGAAGATTAACAAACACATCGCGTGATGATGTCAGTCATACATAATAGTAACGAGTGAAGTATAAACGTGAGTGATCGTACGAGGAGCGCGCGCGGCGCCGGCGCCGATGGCAGCGGCAGCAGGTACGTGCTGCAGCCGCCGGCCATCCAGCGGGCCGACAACCGTTGATATTTATTTATTTATTTATTTCTATTTAAATTAAGACAACTATGTGGTCCGTTGGTGTTAGTTAATATTAGTCTAGGTTAGTACTTAATCGTAAAAAGGGATTTGGTGCTATGCCTCATTGCGTTTCTCTTTCCTAGTATGGAAGAAATGGTGGTGAGATAAGTTGGCCGAATTCGTGGAAGTTATCTCAGATAACAATCAAGTCTACCACGAAACTCAAGAACCAATCAAGTCTACCTACTTAGATGGTTGTGATCGTTATATTTAAGATATTTTCCTGATTTTTAGAATTTGTAGTTTTGAGGGTGGGAACACGTAACTCTAGCGAGAATGGCACAGAGTTAGAGTTCAATATATCCTAAACGGTCCCCCTAATCTAAAAATTGATAATGACATTCATTACATACAATACACATAATAGTTTTAGTAGCTATCTAACAATATACTTATCACACGATGTTGTAAAGTAAATAAAATATTTTCACGTGGACGATTTTCCGTTTGTACTTAATGACACTAAATCATATTTTTATCCTTTTTTACATGTAGGTACGGGGGTACCCCCATTTTTTTTTTACTTTATTATTGCCCTTAGTGCGCGGTAAAAATATCTATAAGCTTGCAACATTTCACTTTTGCAATTTTGATAATTTCTGAGAAAAAGTGAGTGTCACAGACAGACAGACAGACCCATAAACAGACTGACAGACAGACGGACATGGCGAAACTATAAGGGTTCTTACTTTGACTTCCAAACCCTAAAAATAGACACAGATCCATCCGACGGGATCGAAATGTATCCGTCAAGACTCGGATTCTATCCGAACAAGATAAGATCAGAAACCGCGGCCGTTTCCCTGAAGCAAGGCGGCTGCGCGCGCGCGGCGGCTGCGCTCCTCTCCGCCACTTTGTCTGTTGCTGCATTATTGTCTCTGTTTTTGCGCGCGCCGATCTCATGAAACGTGTTTCTCTTTGGCGGCGCTGCATCCGCGCCGGGTGCGAACCTTTTTGCAACTTTTGTAAACGAATACTGGTTGGTAAATTAAGTACAATCGCGGGATAGTATTGTGTAAAGAATAGAGAAAACGGGTCGCGTCCCATAAGTATATTTAATATATAAAAAATGGTGAGCAGCGCCCCCAGGCGGCGGTGCGATGCGCAACCTCGCGGCCGGGGCACGCGGCGCAGGCGCGGGGCGAACGGCGGCCGCGCGGTCCGCGCACACGCCGCCAGGTGGCGCTGCTAGGCGCACTTTGCGAGGCTTTGGCTATCGCTCCACTTTGCCCAGACCTATTATTCAATGTACTCTATGAATTAAATAGTTCAGGAAATTGTACAAATAGATTAGGTCATGTTAGAACGAGAAGTGCAGAGCACCAACATTGCAAGCGCGTTTTTCATAAGTGGACAGTGGATCACTTACAAGTAGTTTGCATGTATGCAAATTGCAAGGTCAACACTTTGTTTATTTCAGAAACACGAGCTATGTTGTACTATTAAACTATTACTTATTCTGTGGTATAGATACTTTATTTTGACTTGTGATATTGTTTTTGTTTTTAGCTTGGCAGCTTTATGACTGGCTGACTGCTTTTTGTTTAGTTTACAGGAATGGACGATTTGATTATACAAAAACAAGCGATCAGGCTGAAAAAACTGACAGGCTAAGGATTGGCAAATTAAGGGATTACTACTTCTAGGCTGGTCAAGACCACAACAGTACTGTGGTCGCGCGCGGCGCTGGCGTTGCTGCTGGTACCTATTCGATGACACACAATAAAAAGTTCCGAATATAAAACCAACGGCACACACTGAACTGAGCTGCCTCGGCCCCGGGGTACACCCGTGACCGGGCAGATAGAATTTTAAGACATAATTATGTGGTGGGTACTTAGTCTTATCAACAAAATGCTATGCATAGTGCTGCTGCCACAAACCACAACACGTTATGTTTTTCTCTTCAAGGCTGTACCCTGCTAAAAATTTACTGGTCCCGCTTTTATTTAATCTTTGAAAGATTTCACCGTACCGCTCCGTACCGTACCGTACCCAATTTTAAACGAATTAGAGTGGCGAGGGATGGTAAAATGGTCCTGCAGATTAGTGAGTTGTATAATACAATCAAATCAATTACACTTGAAGTAAAATACCCAAGCAACAAAATTATCCCAGAGAGCACACTTTATAGGCCTACAACACTAATAACGTTCTCTTAACGGTTCTAGTTTTTGCTACGACGCTTATAATAGCACGAACGGAGCTTGTTTGGCCTACAAGTACATCTGTTCTTATACGTTAACTAATTATCGTCTATAAGTCCAAATTAACAGCACAGTATAAGCTTATGTGTCCTATAAAAGTATTGAAAAAGTGTAAACGCGCTTGAGAATACGTACTCTGGTAAGCTATACTTATAACTGTCTACAAGAAGCAATATAAAACCTTTATAGGTAAACTATGCTTATAAAAGCATCAAATAAGACTAAACGTACTGGAAACTATTTGCACTTATTAATTGGATTTATAAGGGTTTATAAGTTCGCTTTGTGGATCATTTAGAAGTAAACATATACTTGTCTTATAGTGCATTTCCCAATGCTGCTATAATCCTAAGTTATCTTCGTGAAGTCCCATAAAAGAGTAGGACTGCTTAAATACAAATACAAATACAAATAATTTATTCAGTAAGTAGGCCCTGCAGGCACTTTTACATGTCTGAGTCTACCAGCGCTTCCAAAGAGACCACTGTTGAGAAGAAGCGCCGCAAGAAACTCAACAGTAAGCCGTTTTTTCCAAATAAATCACTTATTACAATACTAAACTTAAGCTACATAATTTAAATGTCACAGGGATGTACAGGGATAATAGTCTTGCAAATACTGTTATAGACGCGTCTTTAGGCGGACATTTTGATTTGGTACTTCGTCGTATTTGTAAGTTTTCTATAAATTTAATAAATTTCGGTGCAGACATTCTCCACAAATGGATTTAAATACTTAAATGGAAGCGGTTGAAAAAAAGTGGTTCATATAAAAGAAAAGTTCAGAAAACATAATTCAGGTGTCGGGTTCTAGCTTTCTATTGGGAAAAGGTCGTATACCATAGAAGTTGGCGAAGGTTCCGTACAAAAAAGGAACATTGAAAATTGTAATGAAGATGATTCTGGACAAAACTACTTTTTATCAGCATTTCGTGATTCAGATTCAAACGACGAGGAGAGTAGTAAAAACTAGAACACGAACTGATTAGCCGCGCGTGCCAGGCCGCACATTTTCAGCGCGGAGTGCGCCCGGTCTGGCGCGGTGTCCTTTTTGTCATACTAGGTATATAGGTACGTACCTACTTAACTAAAGATTAACGGACTTATGTGAAATTAACGAAATATTAAGAGTCCGTTTACATTTTTTATGTTACCTAACTTAAATCTTAATCTCATACTCGAATTTTTACATTTGTTTATTAAAGATAAACGGATTAACACGCTTGTACCCAGCTATGATCCTATCTCACTTCTATTAGTGTCATTTTGGAAGCGCAATTTATTAAACTAAACCATAAACATTACCATAGCAGTGGCAAAGGTTGACACATTAAAAATAAAGTACCTAACAGCATCATTACAAAAAAGAGTAGGTTTTTTTAAAGAATTATGGAACCCTAATTCCTAACAATATGGCGATATTTTACGCCTATAACGGTATGGTAATGTACTTGAAAATTCTTGCTTTCAAACATGGCGACTTTTCATTGTTCGTCTTATTGTTACCAACATAATTTTCAAATGCACTTATTAAATACACTAATTTCAAGAGGCGAGTAAAAATTTTGATTTAAACCATAACATACTTCACAGAAAATATACGTTACCCATGCAGACGCCTATTATAAATCTCGTGTAGGTACTTACTTGTCTCACTCAACATAATAAATTTATAAAGATGGGATTAAATTACCTTTTTATTAAATAATTATGACGCTCCGCAGCAAAGCAACACACGCGATTTCACAAATGTTTGGAAGAGCTTGTAACAGTATCACGGAGTGCGCTAGAGTCGTGGTTGGTTCTGTAAGGCGCTTATAGTTAGCTTCGTGGGAGCAGACAGT
Organism: Acleris cristana; assembly: GCA_948252455.1. Classification (NCBI taxonomy): domain Eukaryota; kingdom Metazoa; phylum Arthropoda; class Insecta; order Lepidoptera; family Tortricidae; genus Acleris; species Acleris cristana. The sequence goes on from OX411784.1 coordinate 177,537, forward strand.
TCTGCGTAGGCCAATTATAAGGTCTCTATAGACCAAAGAGGGATCCACCAAGACTACTATAGGTGTTTTATTAGCACAATTACGCCTATAATTTGGGCCCTTTTCCGTGGCTATAAGCGTTTACTAGCCCGTTATAAGCCCGAAAAAAAGTGGTTCCAGGACAGCTACTAGTCCACCTTTTGCTGCTTGGGTAAGGGCTTGTAATTTAAGTAATAGGTACCTAAGTGACGGGCGCATTGCGATCAAACAGAAGCTCTCTACGACCCCCACTCCAGATACAACACCTCGAGTTAAAAGTTAAAATGATCCGTGCCTCAGGTGACCATAGGGCTGGCTCTTTCCTCGGCCAACGGCTAGCAATAGCTATCCAACAAGTAAATGCATCAATGGGGACATTTGTACATATTATAGTTACTTAGAATAAGTTAATTTATTTCAGTAAGTATTTAGTTTTAGTTATTTTTTTATTATTTTTCTGGTTTTTGTTTGTCTTTTGTATGAATAAAGTCAAGTTAGGCCAACTCAACTAATAACTATAAAAAAGGATAAAATAAAAATAATAGTTAACGCATTAACTTGTTGGATTAAGAAGTAATGGGCTGTGCAAACTGAAAGCATTAAGTACCAGGCGGCAAGTGCACCGGCGGTGGCGCAGGGCGCGCATGCGTTAGAGCTCAACGCGCGCACTTCGAGCTTAGTTCTTTCCACGTCCACGTCCATGTCCGCGCCGGCGGCGCGACGATCAGTGTCCCGCGCTTGTCGTCAAAGACGCGGAGGAGTGTTGTTGGTGTTGTTATCGGATCAGTTCGCCGCGCAGCCTGCGAGGTGGCCGGCCAGTGCACTACGTGCCAGCGGCGCGGGCGCTCACCTACACAAACAAACAAACCAGTTCGCCCCCCTCCCCACCCAGCGAACTTTTGGGTGGCCGTTAAAAGCTTATCGTGTTTAAGACAACACGTACGAAAACTCGTCGAGTTCAGGGACCGTCGCAGCCTCCGCCGCCTTCAGCGCGGCTCCCGCGGGCGGCGTCGCGCCCGCCGGCTCGCGCGGTTGTGCTCCGTCCGCGAGCGGCGCGGGGCGGGCGCGGGGCGGGCGGGGCGCGTGGGGGCGCGGGGGGGCGCGCGGGGCGGCGCGGGCGGCGCGGGCGCCAGTTCGCCCCGGAGGCGCGCGCGAGAGGGTGTGTGCAAGCGCTCGGAGGGGCGCCGGAGTGATGCGAGCGCGCGCCCGCCATGGCCACGCTCGGCCTCTCCAAGGTGTTCATCCTCGACAAGTACTTCACCGAGCTGCAGAAGTTCTGGGAGACGGAGAAGAAGCTGCAAGGTGAGCGCGAGCATTAGATTCAGGCGACTCATCGCGGTAACGTTCGTTTTTGAATGTAAACCTGTTTGCGCGGCGCGGGCGCAGCCTCTCGCGCCGTTGTCTAGTGGCCCGATCGCGGAGCCCTGCGAGCTTGCCGCAGCCCCGGGCGCCCGGGGCACACTCGACCAATATCCGTAACACACGGACAAAGGATCAAAAGTGGGATTTAAAGCGTGTTAATTACTTAGGTACCAACACTTCTAAGCTTGCCTTATTTTATATATAAGGATTTTATATATTATACCTCACAACACAAATGTTTTTCTTAGGTGTACAAAAACATTTGTGTTTTCAATGAATTAAAAGTATATCTTGGGGCGGGTTTGGCTTGATTGTGCAATGAAAAATGTAAGTTTCTTTCTTTGGAGTTAAAAACAAGAACAATGAAACTTATTTTTTTTTAAATCTTTGCTTCATGTCTCATGCGGGTGTTGTGATTTGTAAGGTAAAGCAACTGATAGATAATTTGTTCTTTAAAAACAGAACTTATTAATTATTATTATTTTTTGATTTGTTATTTTCTGTTTGTACAATAAAGAGTTTACATACATACATACATACATTAAATCCCACTTTTGGTCGTATGTCCACCTTGTTCCGATGATGGCCTGTGCTGCGCTGCGACCAGAGTCAGTCCATCGGCGCTCCCGCCCCGGCCCGAGTCTGCTAAACTCTACAATGCTGTGGTACTTAGAGCGGCGAGTCTCGATCGGCTGGCCGCCTTGACACGAGAGCATGGCATTGTTTGTCGTTAACTCCGTAACGCGAGTGCTTTATTCTAATAAGTCAAGAAAGCTTATTAAGTCAGTCGTAAATTAGTATGAGATCAACTTTGATCCTGCGCCAAATGCATACTGTATGATATCCCTAAGTTTTCTTTCATGATACTTAATAACAGTGCAGTTGCAGGAATTGCATACTTTTCCTCAAATGTCATTAAAAACGATCTTGCGAGTGCGTACATAGCCTTCCTATAGTATTGTCAATCTACGAAGGCGCGCCCCACCAGTCAAATTAAGTGGGGCAGGACTTCGTTGATTGAAAAAACATAACTCGGCAACATAATACACAACACGGAGCCTAGATAGAACTGAAGTTTTAAGAGGAGTGCCGTGACGTATCTCCCGGAGTTAATAGTTATCTTAATGATCTCCGAACGTGCTTCGTAACTCGTAACCTGTTCACGTAAAAAAAAACTGTTTCGGCTCGTCTCTATCCGTCGAACGTCCGTCCGCAGCGCGGCTCTATGGTCGACATTGTCCGAGGATGCCGTTACCGGGGGAACATTTACATCTTGTTTCGTTTTGACCTCCCTTTTCTATAAAGGCGAAGGTAAAAAGGGCAAGTAAAAAAAAGTGACGCAGAAACCAACCATTTGCAGATTTGCCATATTGCTAAGATTGTGTCGATTAGACGTTCGCATAACCAACCACAACACCGCAACTCCAGCTTGCAAAGAAGCGGCCAAGCTTCCGAAAGATGCTTCCGAAACATCTGGTGTGTCTCTATGTCGTCACAAGTTTGTAACAAAGCTCTGTATAAGGCGCTGATATTAGAAGATTTGTGTCAGTTTGTGGGTGAGGCGGTCGCTCGGCGCGGTGAGTGGTGAGTGTACGGCGCACGCGCATGGCTGGTGCTGCGCCGCGGAGGCTGTGCTTTAGAGCTATAGTTATACAGCTGGTGGATAGATACGGGTCGTTATGCAAAGCGCAGGAGGCTGCGGCTAACGGCGGATAGATCGCCGCGGGGCGCGAGGGGGGCGCGGCGGGGAGGGGGCGGGGCGCGCGCGGCGCGGGCGCACGATATTTACTGCGCTTTGATACAATAAATACGGAGTTTTAAGTACTTCTACGCTTCGTTTTGGTGTTATTTAGTATTTTGATCCCAGTAAGAAAGTAAAGCACATAGGTACCAACCTCGCGTTAGTTTCAAACAAATGTTTAAATTTTTCATGCCGGTCTTAAATGAAATAATAAATGTTAAACCTTTTTCGATATTTTGGACGTGAACTAGCCTGGTGCAAACTCAATCTTATAATCTAGTTCTTGTATTTATTAGTCTCATAACTTTACGCTTTGAGGCCTGGTTAAAGAAACATCGGCGGTTTTATTGGCATAATCAATGCCACCGTCATCAGCACTGCACTGAGAGGTCGCGGCGGACACCCCCTGACCCATACTCGTATAAAATTTGTATTTGTCCCCGAGTCTTAGCGGTTCCCAGACCCAAGAATTAGGAAACCCTGGCTGTGGTGTAGGTATGTGACGTATCATTATATGATAGTACCGTGGGAACGCCAGCGCGGGTGCAATGCGAGGGGCAATGTAGAGGGAGGGGGGAGATCATATTCCGCGCGTTTTCCTGTCCAGGCGGGCGCTGACGCGGCGGTCGCTGGTGGTGGTGACTCAACGGCAGGGCCATTCGGCGACCTTTCGGCTCCCGGCAACATCAACCAAAAACAATCAAGTCCTTTTACCGGATAATAACTTCGTACCTAATAGATATGTGTTCCGCGTTCAACGGCTAGCGGGCTTATTAGACGTTTTATTTTATTGCAAATGATATTAATTGTCAACTAGTTACTACCCGCAGTCATTCAGGTAAGAATAATGCGTAAAGACCAGAGGGCCCTGCCAAGATGCATTACGCTAACTAGCGTTTCTATTCGTTTCGTGTTTAAACCAATCGCGTCACTGGTGGATGACGTAATACGAAAAGTCACATGATCTACCAGTGACGCGATTGGTTAAAAACGAAACGAATAGAAACGCTAGTTATCGTAGTGCATCTTGGCAGGGCCCCCAGTTTCCGCCCTGTGTGATAAAGACAACTCGATCACCTGACGCTTCTACTGGGTCTCTTGTAATACAAAATAAACTATAAAATATTGTCAAGGACGCACAAAGATATTCAGACACTGTTTCCAACTATTGTAATGTGAAGAATGTAGTAGAATGGCGGACGTCCGGCGACCTGCGCCCGCGCTAGATGATGGGTGTAAGAAGTGTCGCGCACTCGCCGCGTTTTTGCGCGCGCGGAATGCGCAGGAGTGAGTCGTCGCGTGCCGCCGCGACAGATTGACACGTCGCGGCGATGACGCGCGCGGCAACCGCATCTGATCCGCGCACCGCGGGGAAATCTGCGGGAACTGACTGTCTCTTGTTAAACATTTTCGCCAGTTTTCGTCATCGATTTTGAGAACCAAATTAATAAAGGTTATCGCGAAGGTCCTCGATCGATGAAGCTGTTGTCATCACGTGAATTTCGAACGCAGCAGTTTTCCCGAATTAATTAAGACCTATCTCGTTGCTTGTTGACAGAAATGGGTGTTGCTTTGTTTCTTTACATTTTTACTTAAAGTTATATCTGCGATCAAGTAAGAAGGGGTATGGCAACGTGGAAAGTCATTACTAGTTATTAGTAACTTGATTTCTATTAATAATTTTGACTTCAGTTTACTCTTGTCAACCTAGCGATATTAGTCCAGCAGCGTGGGAACGTGTATTTAGAACTCGTCCATCAATCGATTTTAATCAATCAAATCGGCCACCGTCCTCCGTCGCCGTGTGAAGCCTCCTCATCGCCGCGCCGCGCCGCGCTGCGTCGCAGTCATGTGTTTTGCTCGCTTTGACGGGACTACTTAAACTCGCCGCTTGGACATTCACTCTTGCGTTCGCTCACCTTTGCTTTTGAGAGAATCACTACCCTGTTCATTCACACTACTAATAAATATTAATACATATCAGTGGACGACACAAATGCCTAGACCCAGACCTAGTCCAAAATAAACCCTAGACTTTTACTACTACTAGAAAACGATAAACGTACTCGTATTTACATAGAGAAATACATACTTAAATACACAAAAAACATCAAAAACTTAGAAAAAAATATTCGCGCTCATCACTCGAAATATTTACCCATAACGGGAATTGAACTTGGGAACGGACCTTTGTGGGCAGGGTCACTCTCAACGAGGCTCGGCGTCGTCTACAGTCTACGTATATGTACATATGTACCGACTATTACCGGGGCCCGTCCATCATGCTTGAGCGTGTTTTTCTTGATCATTGCAGTTGTAATTTAGAAAAAAAAACTGAGCTAGAGCATGTCCGACCACGCTCGTCGGGCACGGCTCTCGCCGCGACTACAAACACAAACAACTATCTCAAGACACAACATACTATCACTTTTCGTGTTCAGTATTTCCTTAACAGTTCCCCAAAATAAAAATAAAATAATACGAGTTACATATTCGGGTCTCTATTGACTCCCATAACATTCCCATAATCTTTCGATTTGGTTTATCCATAGGTACCGTTGTTTTTCATAATCGTTGCTTGTCATTTTGTAATAATTTCAATAGTCATAATTTTCTTTCTCCCCCTTTCATTAGTCATAACTATCGAATGCCATACCGTTATTGGCCATAACATTCAATGTGGTGATTGTATTGAACAGTAGAATTCAAAATGAATATTATTATTTTAAATAACACTTACAAGAATGAAAATGATTAATCCGAAAATTTAAGTACATCACTTAGCCGATCCTATCGTGATTAGTCATAAGTAAGGAATATACTAGTATTGAAATTATACGAAACCAGAAATCGCCATACTATGCGCAATAAATATTTCGATATCTATTGTAGCCTTATTGTAGCATTAAGGTGAAAAAATTGATTAAAATTATCACAAGATTAAATTAACTACCTACCTAAAAGTGTTTTAAATCAAAGGAGAGACAAACTCTTTCAACCGATAATAACATTGAGGTAGAAACAATGAATTAGTGTAACGTTTTTTTTTTAATAAAAAAATTAATTGTTTATTTGTTGTTGTTATTTATGCAGAACCTAGCAAGAGAATAATTTGAATTATTTAACTTATCCTAGGTAACTTCCTTTCTGTCACGAGGTCACCATAGCGGGTCACAGTCCTAACCTTTCCTACTTTTCTGACAGCCGGGTTTTTTTTTGTAAGCCGGTGTTTTGTTTATATATGACATGTATTATTTCTGAATTTTAAAATTAGTCCTAAATATAAAACATAATAAAATGATATGAATACAAATAATAATAAATATAAAAATATGGCCTACAATATTTATGAAAAATAAAGCGTATGCCTTTTGATAGTATGCTGATTAATTTTATGACTCTCGTCTTGTATGATATGTAACATTATTGTACGGTCACGAGCGTTAATTTGGGACCCATTTCAAGAAAAATATTGAAGTCGTCAGTAGCAGTACATGCACACCTCATGCCTCATACCCATGCTCAACTTACCTCACTGTCGAGGCAAGTTGAGCATGTCTGACATTGGTCACTTTAAATATTTTTTCTGCTAAACAATACTGAATACAGAAAATCTGTCTGGAGACGTTTATGCCCTGATAAATTTCCTCATAATCAATGCAGATAATATCTTTCTAATGCAAACTATCACGAAAGTACACGGCGATAATTCCAAAATTGCTCAATGTGCCCCTCCCTACCCTATCATTAGCGATGTCAAGTCATTTGTAACTTTTAGAAAACTCAACCTTATTGTTCTAGAATGTCAGATTGACTTTGAACCTTAGGTGGGTACCTACCAAATTAAATCTCCTGAATGTATTTAATCATTATATTTATTTCGCGTTATACCTAACAACGATTATGGCTATTGATTATTATGACTAAAAATAATATGGATACAAATTTCTACTTTCGAAAATCGAAACAATAAAATTATGGGAGTCGAAGGGATCTCACATATACCTATGTTACACAGTTATACTTATACCTAATGTAAAAAAAATACTTTTGCTTGACACTGTATTGGTGGTAACCGATTTTTTTTACTTGGTCGGTTTATTGTAAATGTATAACTATGCCAAATAACAGATTTGTAGTAGGTATCAAGAGTCTGAGTGAAACCTGGGTCAGACTGACAGACGGACAGACCTTGTTGACCACGGACCCCAAAAATGTGTCACAGTTTACCAGCGGGAACGGGACGGGACCGGCCGCAGCAAATTTGTCACATGGGGGCTCATTCACACGTCGGTAATATGGAGGATATCTACTAGCGCTCCGGACAAGACCAGCATTGCGGAGAAGAAGCGCCGCAAGAAACTCCAGCAGAAGGTCATTTCAGGAGATAAGGATGCCACGCCGGGCGGCGCGACTCGATCTCGACCTTACCACAAGACATCAACGCGCGCCCAGCGCCCGCGCACGCCTGTGTGCGCCGGCCGCTGCGCTTCAAGTTTACTGCTCATGTCATATCATTGTGCTTACGGGCACTTAATCAAGCTTTTGGATTGGACTCGATTTGGACATTTTTTTGCGCGCAATTCCTATAAATGTTCAATCCATTTCCAATAGTTAAATTCAAAATCTTTATTGCATATCACATTACACATATAAGGTGGAAAACAAACAATAGGTATCCAAGTGACGCCCTGCAAGGGCACAGCAATTTAAAAGGGCTAACTAGTTAGGTATTTTAATATCACATAACATTGATAACATAATTAGGTACCTAATTATACATAAGTTAGTCTTTTATATTTTTGATTAAACAACAACCGATGATAATATTGATAGTACGTAGTCCTAGCGTCGAATTCTAAAGGTGGTTCATAATACGATGAGGTAATGCGTCGGTACGATAGAAAAGCTACTATTATAGTGTTGGCAATCTCCGAAGGCGCGCCTCCACTCACGTTTGCACGGTTGTGTTTATGTACGTAGGCGCTTTACAGTTGCATTTTTCAATTGAAATCGCGTGTAAAACCTCTTTGACTAATCAAAATCATATTGTAATCGGCATCTTCTTATCGGCGATAGTGAAAGGAAGGAAAGAAAAGGGAAATACATAATAGCATACTTGGCTTAACTAGTTGTGTACGATATAACTGAGGCAATGCGGAATTATCGGCCCTGCGCTGTACCGCGGCCGCGGCCGAGCTTAAAGCTGCGATAAAGCTTGCTTTCACGAGGTTGCGCCACCGCGTGCGCAAGCGCCGATAAGCCCTGAGTCAACCGCGCGCTTTACAGCGAACATTGGAACACGGCAATAAACCGAACCGGGCAAGAACTCGGACCTCGCCTGTTGCGTGTACTTGTGTAGTCCTGTAGCAAGCCATAGTAACTATCTTACTCTATACCTCGGTCGTTACCTACTATAGTCAACAGACATTTCAGATCTTTAAACAAGTAAGATGATAATATTTGTGTAATAAATAACGAGTATAGTCTTTTTTTTTGTTCATGCTGAAAAAACGCTTTTACGTATACCAACATGGGCCTGAGGGGGGCCAAGGTTATGCGGGACTCGCCGACCATGAATGGCCGGAATACCCACTAAAACCAAGGCAGGGCTCCCTCCTAGTTAGCCGGGCCGCAACTTCTGGTTGCGCATTCGACTAGTTTGACCTCGTTGCCTGCAGAACGCGGTCACGTTTCTACATTCAATATGAATTATTGTAGCCCTATAATGTAAATATCTGCATTTTACCAAAAGCTTGGCAAGAGCTTGGTTGTAATATTTGGTTCGTCGCGGAAGTTCCGCTATTCTCGCCCTTATCACGGCGCAGTAAGAGCCTCACCGGGGCCGCGGCCTGTCGCGGCGAGCGACACTCTTCAAGCTTCCGAGAAAAAATTGCGGCGATATCAGTGTCGACCATCGCAATTCTCAAAAGTAAATTTTACCTGAATGTCTGAATTTGCAGAATAAAGTAGACTTCCTTGAAACGATTGAGCGCTATCCGTGTTATCTTAATTGTTGTTTAGAAATTTGCAAAACGAATATAGCGGTTATTTATTTCGGTTCGGCGTAGAGATGGGCATCTACCCGGGTATTTACTAGGGATGGGCCGACTAGTCGACGATTAGTCGGGAAAGCCGACTATTCGGCATCATTTCTAGTCGGTGATTAGTCGGCGACTAGTCGGCAAAAAATGCCGAATATTCGGCACTTTATTGTCTATAAGAAATCACCTTCAATATCGTCGAAAAATGTCCACACAAGCGATATTCTTTTAGAAATAGTTATAAAAAGCATTAGGTAGTTCGTTTTATTACTACTATATAATTAGGGTTTTTTTTTTGTCGTGCAACACGCCGGTTTAGAAAAAACGTAAACAAAACTAGTCAAAACATCAACGCATGGTAGGGGTAGGTAACAAATAGCGCGACGGACGAAGCGAAGCGACCGTTTCCGAATTCACCCGGAGTTAAGGCTTCGGCACACCAAACGCGTGGCAGCAGCAGCGCGTAGCAACTCCCTGACGCCACGCGACGCTACGCGCTGCTGCTGCCACGCGTTTGGTTTGCCGGAGCCTTCAGCAAAATCCTACGATCGGCATTGCCGACTAGTCGGCCGATTAATCGGCAAATTGAAAACCGATTAGTCGGCCGACTGGCCGGTCGGCAAAATCCGTAGTCGGCCCATCTCTAGTATTTACCCCAAACTGGGTATTTACCCGGTAAATACCCGATATTTACCTACCCACGGGTAGATACGCGGGTATTTATTCTTGTATCTGTAGTTCGCCTTTTTACATATTTTTTTGATGAATTGTATTGTTTTGGTTTTTATTTTGTACAATAAAGTGTTTACATACATACATAAATATATCTTGAGTTGTCTACCAATTTCAGTACCAAGTACCAACCTATTTTAATAAATTTGGTCAATATTACCATTTTATTATTATAATTTCCTTTGTACCTAGATAAAGAATGATTCGCATTTAGATAATTTTGGTTTTTTATTAAATCGTTCAATATTGTGAAACATTCAAACAACACATTAAGTTTTTAACACTATTTGCTTCATTAATGAGACGTACGCAATAAACAGTAAATGAACACTAAAGTATATCGCACTATCTCGCTTCTCATCATCTGTATCACATTAAGTAGTTTTGTCATGATCCGACAATATTTTGTCGTGGTGATTTTTCAAGTGGAAGTGTCCCTAAGGTAACGTTAATAGTTTGTTTTGTTAATTACTTTTACTTTTACTCACTTTTATTCCAGTTCTGAAAAAATATTAACACCACCAGTAACAAAAATATCTACCCGACGATTTGGGTAGATACGGGTAAATACCGGGTAGATGGGTATTTACCGGGTAAATACCTGGGTGGGTAAATTGGGTATTTACCCGCCGCACATCTCTAGTTCGGCGGCTGCGGCGAGCCCAGCCTGAAGCTGACACAGGTCGGCGTTGGATCAAGCTTTCTAACAATCCCTTTCACTCCACTTGAAAAGTCTCAAGAGGTATTATATGCTGTGTACCTATACCTACATGTATGTACATAATATGCCAACGCTATAGAAGGAATAGGAATTCATGCTGTTTCCATTAGCGATCAAAATAGATAGTGCCAATTTACCTAAACTTGACGCATGTTCATTCAGCCGTAAATCAATTGGAAATAGGTACATTATCTATCTTACTCAAGCGTGAATGAACAGACTCACACTCATAATAGTCATAACATTTATTTGACAAATAGGCACTGCAACACAACAGATAAATAACAAAAAAAACTAGACGTCAAATAGGAGTCAGCGTAGCGTGTGCTGCGCTGACAACAAGTATGAACTAATTCTCTATTTAAATAAAGTTATTTGGTCTTAGATGATTTTAGTACGTATAGATAAACAGTTTAGTCGCCTGTATCTCAGGAAACAATCAAGTCTACTTAGTCGTGATAGATTTCCTTTAAAATTCGTAATATGTGCTTTCATTTAAGACCGGCTTGACTAATATGTGTATTCACGCCAAATAACAGCTGTCTACAACTAAGTAATAGGTGGTCATAGTCTCTAAGCTAAGCTGCGGACGGACATGGTGAAATTATAAGGGTTCCTAGTTTGACTACGGAATCCTAAAAATAAGTAAATATAGACATTATGATAATCAAAATAATATGTGATGAACTTAGTATAAATGAATAGTTTACTAAAGGTAAAGTAGCATTGCGCATCTGCACACTGTAGCACCTTGCCATCTGAGGTCGACCCGGCCGCTGTAGCCTTACCATTGAGTTACAATTACCGTACTCGCCAGCGACTCGAATGCTCTGTCCCTCGCAGATCTCGCAGTATTTTTATAGAGTGCTAACGACGGAGCATTCGACTCGCTAGCGAGTACGGTAGGTAATTGTAGCTCATGGTAAGGGCACTGAATGCTTTAAAAGCCACCATACTTGCGGACCCCCTTGAAACTAAGACAAAACTGAGCAAACCGGACTAGCGGCAGCCCTAATTGCGCGTCCACTCGGGTGACCCCGCCGATATAAACTCTCCTCTACTGTGTAGAGTCTGCAAGATGCGTACTCACAGGTGAACAGGCGGGGCAATCTCCGTACTGCTCATCACCCAGCCTCTACTGCAGCTGCGTAAGGTTTGCGCCATCACGGAGACGTGGCTCGGTGACAGATCGTAAAGTAATTATTTATAGATCCGTCAAACAAAACTGCGAACGAGTTCTGAAATAGACCGCACCGTCCCGCAGCGGCACCGTTCGCCTTGTACGGGCTGCGCGGGCGCCGACGCCGGGTTTTTGCCACTCTGCCCATAACATGTTGAACTAAGCTCACAGCAACTTTTAATTTTTAATCCTTACTATCGCTTATTGCTACAATAATCCACGCACTGGATATGAGTCGCATCGCACTGCTGGTGTGTCCAGGAGTCGAGTTAGATTAACATAAAGTAGATCTTGTTATAGAGTTCTGAGTTCTCTCAAAGGACAGAAAAGTGCAATAGCAAACCTTGCCGAAGATTGCGATCCCGGGCAATTTACATACAAAAGCAAATTACGTGTAAAACTTTTGCCATTCTGTCGATTGTTGCAAGTGACGTTTAATTTCATCCACGAGTATTGCGACATGTGCGCGTGAATTTTTTCTGAAATTGTGAATCATAGTTGTGTTGGTTGTATTGTACATACCACTATGTACACACGATGCCGCATCCCTTAAGCGATCCCTATTCTCCGGCCGGGCGTTGTGTAAGCGCTGACAGCTTCATCTTCCGTAATTACGGAGATGACGCGAAGAATGCTGCGCGCGCGGCTGCGATGAAGGGACGCGTTACGTTTGTCATAACGTAATGCGTTGAACTATTGTTATTCTAAATAGTATTGAAATTTAACTATTCCGTCGGAGTAGACTTTGACGTAGTTTTTTCTGGAATGGTGAATATAGAAAATGCACATTCGCATGCATACATACTATTCATACAGATGATATATGCTGCGCTGCGTGTTTAGCCTGTAGACGGCATATTAACCGGAGAATTCCATGCAAATACATGAAATGCGGGGCTAACCACAAGTCGCAGTGCAGTGGAAGCGGTGTGAAATGGGTCACTCGTAGAGGAGCGCGATTGCGGTCACCCCCCGTCACCTGCCGCACACCTGCGCACGCGCCGGCGGCGCATACTTCTAGCCATTCCATTGTCGGTATTAGCTTTACAATAAGTACAACTTAATACCGGGTGTGTTATGGTGCGCCACCAAAAGCATTCGTTAACGAGCAATCGCAGATGAGTACCGACTGCTTGTATGAGAGCCAATTATTCGTTTGCCGACAAATAAATACGCTTGGCAGATCATTTCGTGATTCGAGAAATAATGGCCATACTGACCATTCGTTCGTGCCTTGCAATGCAACGCATGGCTCAGAGTCCGCGTCGTTCGAACTCGAAGATTTGGTGCAATGACTATGATAAAATAAGGAATGGTAGTCATAAGGATTGCGTCACAAGGAGCGCCTGTACCGTGCGCAGTGTTGTGCGCGGCGATAGTGGTACGGTACGATGCGGTGCGGCGGGTCATTGTAATGCTGCCGGCGCATCTCATGCGCGCGCGTCGTTTTTTGCGCGCGCGCGGCGGACTTCTCTATTAACCGCTGGATTGAGCCCATTACGCCAGTTGGAATTTATTACAAATTCGTGCTACATTTTTAAGCTATCTGAAATTCATTAGCGTACTAGCAATAGCATAGACGACTCGTTGAATTATTAATACTTTGTTTTTGGACGATTTAAAGTTTTATAAATACAATACTCCCAGCTTCTTAATAGCGTTCGGCCGGTTATCGCTATCACACTTGCACTCGCAAGTCTCGCATCTAACAGTATATTTGTCACTCATGATTCATAGAAAAACGAAGATTTCCGATCTCTATTAGGAAAATGGTTGTACTTTAATTTATTGTAAAATCACTTTTAGATAGTGTTTTACGTTCAACGTTAATTTAAGTAACGGGGCGTGCCTTTTTGTGCGTTGAAAATTATAAAGTATAAGAGATATGTATTTACCTACAGGGTAAAAAACGAACGCCGCATGAAGGCGAGCTTAAATATTAATAAGTTTCTGGCAAAAAAACATTTTTGGGACGCTTTTGTTGCCGACTGTTGTTTTTGTGCAATGCCATTATCTGCTTATCAAAACCAAACTGAGTCCCAACACGGTGGGTCTACGATAAGTATATCCGAAATCCTGTTGCTACCGTCCGACTCCATCATCAGATCAGTTCTTAGATATCATAATATTGCATGGTCACCGGGTTTACAAATGTGGTACAAATTTCAGCCCATTCCATTATCGGAACTGGTTCACAATTGACTTGCAACCTTTTTTTTCTTTATAAAGGAAATGCCTTTACTGCTCGCGGTCCTCAGGGTTCAGTCGTCATAGTTCGAAATTTTTCGAGTTTCCTCTGATGTATGATTAAGAATCGTAAGAGAACGACTTGAATGTATGTACGTAGGTACGTACGGCCGCCGGAATGTTACGGCGCAGAGGATGCGAGGTGCTAGGAGTTATGTGTACCTATGGTGCGCTGCCCGCGCCGGCGCCGCCTCGAGAGTCGTGGCCACTCGTGGCACTCGCGCGCACTTGTGCGCTCGGGCTCGCATCTAGCTCGAGACAATCGACTCTACTTCACCCTATCGATCATTAAGGTAGATGAACAACGGAGCCGTTTGTGCCCGGCGAGCGAGCGCGCCCGTGCCGCGGCGGAAATGCCGGAGATACTCGCTCGCGCCGCGGCCTACACATTTCATACTAATGATTTTATTAAAAGGTGACGGCTTTCATTCCTTTTAAAATGAACTTTTGCCTGGCGATTTCCCACAGACCTAAAAGACTGTAATTAAAACTCGAAGATGTCTGTCATTGCATTGTCCCCGCGTCAGGCGGCGGCGGACTACACCTAATGAGAAGTAATTTAGTGTCGAGTCGAATTGTTTCATAGAAATCTCTGACAAAGATCGTGATCACACATTCTCATGTTACGCGGAAATGAATATTCGTCCTCGTTTTAAATCGAAACATCTATGAATCAGAATTCATCATAGTAGTTATACATTTTCATTCGGCTTAGAAATTATCAAATTAGGTACCTACAGCCGATTAGGAGACTTCGAGATTTTGGGTGTTGTGGAATCTGGGCATTACATTCCACGATATACTACCCTCCGGTTTAAGGTTTTGTCATGAGACTTCTTACGAGTTTTCTAGACTGCGAGTTTACGAGTTTTCTGCATTTCCTTGCGAATTGGATTGTCGAGTGGGTAGGTATAGACCTCCTACGATCTGGACGTAATTTCGACATTGGATATTTTACGACTCTACACTAATTCCAGAGGACTAACTACCAACCGTAGTGATATTTAATGTCACCTGAGAGCTGGTTGTAGATGCAGGTCGCCCACGGGCAGCTCTCGGGCTGACTCCGCCGCTGCGACCAGATGTGAATGGGGAGCCGGAGGTTCGGATGAAAGTGGTCGCAGCGCGGTATCTGTCCTTCGATCGCGGGCCAATAAAAAGGTTTTTGACGCTATTCACGAAGCATCCCTACAACTCGATACAAACTTTAAGCTACGGTCCGTAAGGTTCAGGTTCACTTGCTGCGCCCGCCGAGCGCTGCGCCCGCGACCGGTTGTGCGCCCCCGCGCCCCGCGGCCCGGCGCCGCGCGGGCCCTCTGCGCTCTATAATAAGAAGATCAGGTGAATTCCACGACCGAAATCGTAAATGAATGCAACGCAGGAGTTAGACTAATTGCTGAGACCCTCCCGGGGCGGCGTGGCCGGCCGCGGGCGCTCGTCGGCAAGAATGCGGTGCCAGTTGTTGCGCTGCAGCTTGCTGAGGCCACTGCAAGCTCTATGCAAACTGGTTTTGAGTTTTCCCATAAAAGACCTAACGGTATCGAGCCGAAGTGATTTTCTTTAATTGATTGCCTTTATTACTCAGTCCGAGAACTGCCGTGAGCGATCAGCTTATAGATAACCTCTATACAGTACGTCTCAGCCTTTTACTTGGCCGTAGCTCATTAAAATAAGTCTGCTCCGCTCGACGTTACTACAAAACACCATTGGTAGAAATTACAATGGTCTGAGGGTTTTAGGGTTTGAATGGTGGTGTGTTAAAAGTAATATCATTCTTTTTCGGCAGTCGGGTATATAAGTGATGGTTTTGCGGCTTTAAAAATCGGCAAGGCGAGGTTTGCCAACGAATCTGTGCCGAAGTGGCCTGAAGTGTGTCAACTTTCCACCGACGCGGCGCGCGGCTCCCGGGACCCGCCCCCCGGAGTCCGGACTCTGCACGGGCGCGTGATACACTTCTCAATAGCTTGCGCCCTGTTAAGTATGTACTCTACTACAACACTCAGTGCTCGTATCGTATAAACGAACCGTAATACTCGTAAGATAAGTGTAACGGCTTTCCGGGTTAAGATGATTAAATGAATTTGTTCAAAAAATTCTAAAAAACAACCGGTCAAAGGAAAAACATTGAGGATTTCAACTTGGTCTTTAGGGTTGACGATGCATTTGCAGTCTTATGATTGCTAATAGAAGTCTCAGATCCCACTGACCACCTGTGTTCGTTTTGCTTTCGCCATATCATAAATTCGACCAACGACTGCTTAAGTACAGGCCGAATGTGCTCGTATAAAGCTTTAAAGCTATGCCTTGCGTTACACCTAGTTGTTTTATTTATTAAGCAGCTATCGACTCGTCTGCTAAGTATGTGTTGTACTGACGAGGTTCCCCGGTGGTTGCAGACGCGTCGTCGTCGAACGAGGCGGTGCACCTGCAGCGGCGGCTGCTGAGCCTCAGCTCGGAGCTGGTGACGCTCCGGAACCACCTGCACGTGGGCGCGGCGCCGGGCGCGGCCAAGCCCGGCACGCCGCAGCCCGCCGTGCCGCCGCGCGCGCCGCACCTGCTGCCGCCGCCCGTGCCGCTCGCGCCGCCGCCCGCGCACCCCGCGCACCCGCTGCCAGCGCCGCCAGGTGAGCGGGACCAACAACTCTACATGCAATATTGTAAAATCCAAACGTCTAAAGACGCGAGACGGAGCTTTGCGTTAGTACGTCTTTTACGAGGTCTAGTTTGCCATGAATCAGCGAAAGCCGAAAACGCCCTTTATTGGGCGACGACCGTGACCTTTAAAGGCGGCACTCAATTTGACGACGCGCTGGCCTACTCGGTAGTGACCCTGCCTACGAAGCTAGCGGTCCTGGGTTCAAATCCCGGAAAGGGCAGATGTTTGTGTGATGAGCGTGAATATTTGTTTCTGAGTCATGGATGTTTTCTATGTATTTAAGTATTTATTTCTCTATATAAGTATTTAGGTATATCGTTGTCTAGTACCCATAGTACAAGCTTAGAGCTTAGTTTGGGACTAGGTCAATTGGTGTGACATTGTCCCCTGATATTTATTTATTTTATCTTATTTAATTTGGCAGTGTATTTGCAAAATATTGAGTCTTACATCTTTTACTTTAAACACATCGAATAAATAAATAAATAAATAAATAAAAGGGGCCACTTTTATTTACATATTATTATAACTGTTTCCCGCAACTTCGTCCGCGCAGAAAAATTTAATATATGTATAGTAGCCTATGCACCTACTCCAGGATAATGTTTATTTATCCTATATATATATGTATATACCTACGTATTTTTATCAGTGTACACATCTAATTCTGCAATTCTAACCGATAGTTACAGTAACTACAAGTGGTATTATACAATGTTCTATGTTCGTGATTGCAGAGAGCCGATGGCGCGGCGGCTGCCCGCCGGCGCCGCCTGCGCCGGGCGGCGCGAGCGGCGCGGGCGCCGACGTGGACGACCTGATCCACCTGCGCGGCCCGCTCACCGAGGACGCCGTCGTGCGCGCGCTGCAGGCACGCTTCTACCACAACAAGTTCTACGTGAGTGCATCCGATACATTCATCCCGCACGTACTCGATAATATTCTACAAAAAAGTTCATTATCAAGTTTGTTCATATAAACATTATGTAGGGTAAGATAAAAAAAAAAAAGACAATGAAAATATTTAGTTAACGAAACGTATTTTTTGTTTGTTCTTCTATAAGAACTTGGAGATAGGTTCATTCAAAGATAAAGCTCCTTTTATCCCAAAAATTACGCTGATCGCGAATTTTCACTTTGAGACATTATATCTACGGATCTAGATAGGTACGCGCGAGAAATCATTGTGCAAACCTTACTAAACTAACATAATTTAACGTTAATTTGAGACGTAGCAATTGGGCATGAGGGTTCGTACGTAATATTCCTGAACTTAGATTAAGAGTTCTTGTAAAGTCGATTACAAAGAGTAGTATCCACATTTTCACCTTATTGCACCGTACCTAGTGCCCGTGAATAGTAGTGAACATAATGAACGTTAAACTAAATAAATCTAACAAAAAAAGCAAATCGAACTGACTTTGCCCCGGAACCTCAAAAGTTTCCCAAGTCGAGAAATCTATAAGCAAATTCAATTTGGACAAAGTTGTAGGCAAAGACTGGTAATATAGATATGTAGGTATACACCCGAACACCTTTTTTCTTGCGTGGACGGATAAGAAGACGTCCAGAATCTCACAGAACCTCACACATACGTCCATTTCCTTGACAACAAGCCGTGATGCGAGAATACTACTTTAAAATAATTTCGTAATTAAACAGAATGGCCCAACCGCGGTCACCGTATCCTATTTTTATTCCTTATAGCAATTCTGTAGCCTGTCCCCAAATGTTTACTTGAACCCTGCGTCCCGAAGCGCCGTGTCATAGGATAGTAATCCCGCGTGGACGCCGCGCCTACCTGTCGCGGCACAGGTAGGGCTACCTGCGCCGGCGCAGCGGTCCCATTGTTCCCGCTATGTCCCTGTTTTTGGGTGACGAGTGTAGGGCGGAGGGGTGCGCCGAGCATGCGTGTAATCGGATAGTTCGTTAATAATACTGTGATAATTAGCAGCCAAAGAAAGGAAGGACAAAGAACCTGTGTACATGATCCTATCACCATGTAACGTGAATGTAGTACCGTTGTTAGTCTATAGACTAACAACAATAGGTTCTCGTAGGAAATCTTGTGGGCTACTTGATCGCCTAGTACTAGACCTCAATATTTTACTCGCACGGAAGTAGTAGAAACGAGTATTAGGCAAGCGTATTTATTAAGTTAAAGTTAAGTTATGAAGAGTGTGTGTGTGCGTACTTCTCTAACTCTTACTATCGATTCGTTTCCGTTTCCTCTAGTTTTTTTTTTAATAAACAGGTTGTCGCTAAAACCAACGATAAAACTCAGAGGGCTGATAGAGCAGCTAAAAAGCTATCGATTTAACCGCTATTTATGGTCAGCGATTTTTACTAGTTTCGGAGATATTGATCATTTTAATCTGAATTTCTGTAATTTTCCCTTATGTCCATGTCAAGAAAACTCATTAATTTCATGTTTTATTATATAAGTTTTTCAGTGATATCTTGCATTATTAGAATCATTACGAATTAGCAAAGTTTTTTAAACACATTTGCTCGTTTTTTTAAATCATTTTTTTAAGGAAACTAGTAAAAACCGCTGAACATAAATAGGGGTTAAATCTATAGCTTTTCAGCTGCTCTATCAGCCCTCTCAGTTTTATCGTTGGTTTTTGGTACACCCGGTACATAATATTAATCTAACGAGTCATTAAAAAATATTGAACATGGTGACATGATTTTGCAGACGTGGATCGGGCCGATCTTGGTGGCGCTGAATGGGTACTCGGACAGCAGCAACGCGCTGACGCTATCGGCGGCGCGCGCGCAGCGGCCCGAGCTGGCGCGGCTCGTGCACGACGCCGTGCGCCACCAGGCCGACACCGGCTACCCGCAGGCCATCATCCTTTCAGGTGCTTTTATTTAGAGTTACGCTTTATAGGCTTTTAGAAGACACTGTTACAATATTGATGGAGGTATTTTATAGGTCAAGAATCTTTGCGTACACTTAGTTGTATGACAGATAAGATAACGACAGATTATGGTCGTGTTGCAGGCGTGTCGGGGTCCGGTAAGACGTACGCGTCGATGGTGCTGCTGCGGCGGCTGTTCGACGTGGCGGGCGGCGGGCCCGAGACCGACGCCTTCAAGCACCTCGCCGCCGCCTTCACCGTGCTGCGCTCGCTCGGCACCGCCGCCACCGCCGGCAACTCGCACTCCAGCCGCATCGTGAGTACACACCCCCGCGAGTACATGCAGCGCACTATACGAACACACACCCGCTCACCGCACCGTATCCGCAGGGCCACTTCATCGAGGTGCAGGTGACGGACGGCGCGCTGTATCGCACCAAGATCCACTGCTACTTCCTGGAGCAGACGCGCGTGGTGCGGCCGCCGGCCGGCGAGCGCAACTATCACATCTTCTATCAGCTGCTGGCCGGGCTGGGCGCCGACGAGCGCGCCGCGCTGCGGCTCGAGGGCTACGCGCCGCACGAGCTGCGCTACCTGCAGGGCGCCGCACCGCGCCGCGCCGATCCCGACGACGCGCCGCGCTTCCTCGCCTGGAAGACCTGCCTCGGCATCTTGGGCATCCCCTTCCTGGACGTGGTGCGCGTGCTGGCCGCCGTGCTGCTGCTGGGCAACGTGCAGTGGGCCGAGGGAGCGGAGGGCGCCGCCGAACCTGCCGGCGACGCCGAGCTGGCAGCCGCCGCCGCGCTGCTCGGCGTCTCGGCGCCGGCGCTGCTGCGCGGGCTCACCACGCGCTCGGCGGGGCGCGGCCGCGGCGCCGCGCGGGCTCCGGCCACGGCTGCAGCGGCGGGCGCGGCGCGCGACGCGCTCGCCAAGGCGCTGTACTGCCGCACCGTGGCCACCATCGTGCGGCGCGCCAACTCGCTAAAACGACTCGGCTCGACGCTGGGCACGCTGTCGTCGGACTCGAACGAGTCCGTCCACAACCAGGACGCGGCGTCGCGCCGCGCGTCCACGGCGGGCGGCCGCTCGCGCGCCGGCGCCAAGTCGATGGCGGCGCTGAACGACGCCGTGCGCCACGCGACGGACGGGTTCGTGGGCATCCTGGACATGTTCGGGTTCGAGGACGCGGCGCCGTCGCGCCTGGAGCACCTGTGTGCCAACCTGTGCGCGGAGACGATGCAGCACTTCTACAACACGCACGTGTTTAAGTCGTCGGTGGAGTCGTGCCGCGAGGAGCTGGCGGGCGCGGGCGGCCCGGAGCTGGACTACGTGGACAACGTGCCGTGCATCGACCTGGTGTCCTCGCTGCGCGGCGGGCTGCTGGCCGCGCTGGACGCCGAGTGCGCCGCCGGCGGCGAGCCCGACCACTACGTCGCGCGCATCAAGGCCGCGCACAGGTATGTGACGCTGACGTACTCGTTCGTTGTTTGCTCCGTCGTTATATTTGGGTGATACTGATGGTGTCCGCGCACGCAGGGGGCACCCGCGGCTGGCCGAGCCGCGCGGCGCGCTGGCGGGCGGCGCGGCGGCGGCGCGGCGGTTCGCGGTGCGGCACTACGCGGGCGAGGTGACGTACGACGCGGGCGAGTTCCTGGACGCCAACCGCGACGCCGTGCCCGACGACCTGCTGGCCGCCTTCGACACGCGCGCCTGCGAGTTCGGCTTTGCCACGCATCTCTTCGGGACGGAACTTAAGGTGAGCTTCACTTTGTTCTTTGGCTTTTTATCCTTAAAAAATCCGAACTGTTTTCTTGTATCGTCGGAGCTCTATCTAGAATGGTATCTCAATTAAATATATAAGAAACATCTCGCATAGCTTGGTATCGCATATACATATATGCATAGCGTTTTCCTCCTAACTAGTCCAAACAAAGTTCCGAAGTCAAACTTTCTGCTTTCAACTTTTCCATCCACAATTATTCGTTGCCTGGACTAGCAGTAAAAAAAAACTGGTATGCATTTCCTAATTTATAAAAAACCGGTCAAGTGCGAGTCGGACTTACGAACCGAGGGTTCCAGTAGTTATTATTATATTCCCATTTTAATTCGATTTCCAATCGAATCATTGCGAGCCCAACTCTCCATTGAACATTTTTCAGTACTTATTGTTGCTATTATTTATGGCTTGTACTATAATCATACCTACCAAAGACGCTTCATGTTTCACGAGTAACCCCTTCTTTAAGTTATAAAAAAAAATACGTTGAATAATACATTTCTTGTATGTACTTTAATTAATTTCATTTGTTAGTAAATTTGCCGTAAATCTAATATTATAAATGCGAAAGTTAAGATGATTTCAAAATGGTGGTGTAATGGTGATGGTGGTGGCGGCAGGCGCTGGCGGCGGCGGGCGGGCCGAGCGGCGGCGTGTTCCGCGCGTCGCCCACGGCGGCCGCGGCCGAGGGCGGCTCCACGCTGACGCAGGACTTCCACACGCGGCTCGACAACCTGCTGCGCACGCTCGTGCACGCGCGCCCGCACTTCGTGCGCTGCCTGCGCGCCAACCTCGCCGAGGCGCCGCTGCTCTTCGAGCGCCAGGTCGTCGCCAAACAGGTCAGGCTCTACTTTATCATTTAGCAGTATATTGATAACAATCAGCGGCTTTTGACATAAAGGAGTGAATACACAAGACGATAGGTACTATTGCTAGTAATAAGTAAGTGTGATAATATGTGCGGTTTGATAATATGTAATAGTGAAGCCATAAAAAACAAACAAAAGTTTTACCTAGCAAGGGCATACAAAATACTAGATACAAATGCGAGACAAAGATGCTCGTATTGTATCTTCGTAAAACAGCCGAGACGGCACGGGTATGCATATTTTCCACAGAAGTCTAAAAAATAAGAGAGATTCACGCCATTCAACATTGACATATTATTATTATTATAGTTTTTTATAACTCGACTGTTACCGTTGCAGGTGCGCGCGCTGCAGGTCCTGGAGACGGCGCAGCTGATGGCGAGCGGCTACCCGCACCGTATGCGGTTCCGCGCGTTCGGCGCCCGCTACCGCGCGCTGTGGCGGCGCGGCGCCGGCGGCGGCGAGCGCGACGCGCCCGAGGCCTGCGCCGCCGTGCTGCGCGCCGTGGCCGCCGCCGCCGCGCCGCCCGCGCCCGCCTCGCCCGCCGCCGTGCGCTGGGCGCTCGGCAAGCGACACGTCTTCCTCAGCGAGGGAATGCGACAGGTCCGTATTGTCTACCTTAAACAATAGGCACTTGCGAGTAGTATACAGTTTAGAGAGCTTCATTTGATTAATTATAAGTATTTTATTTTATTTTTCAATGTTTACACTTTGATCACCACTGCGACCGGACGGGATTCCATCCGGGTCGTCACATTCAGAGAATCATTTTTTCGAAGCATCGTCGTTCCGAATCAGTTCAGGCGCTGAATGTGTTAAAATTGTCTTTTAGATATCTATCGCTGGAGACTTCGCTCGGGCGCGTTAAAACAGGGCCTGCTTACCTCCCTCGTTAGGTTTTAGCACGGCTGAATTATGAACATTCATTTATTACGTAGGAATTACATACCTACCTTACGTTCAGTCGGGACCGTTCGGTTTCTATATTAATTTCGTGCGGAGATATCTATCCTTTGTTATGTCACGAATAGTTTACAAACGGAGAAGAATGAATATTGAATGTTCCGGTAGTAAGTACCTAGGTAGTAGTTAACAAATGATTGTGTGTGCGTTAGGTGCTGGAGCGCATGCGGCGCGCGCGGCGGCAGGCGGCGGCGGAGTGCATCCAGGCGGCGTGGCGGCGGCGCGGCGCGCGCGGCTCCCGGCGCGCGCCCGGCCCGCCCGCGCCGCGCCCTCGCCCCGCGCCCATCGCCGGCACGCCGCCGCCCGAGCCCGAGCCCGCGCCCGGCAAGTGCGACCCCGCGCTCGTCTCGCGCACCTGCTCGCTCGTCGGACTCGACCTCGTAAGTCCGACTCGCCTGCGGCTGCTCGCAGCCGATTTAAATAAATTGTGACGTCAATCGTAAAAAGTATTTTGTTATTATTATTTTATTATATAGTAAATAGAATTAAATATTCATAGCGAACCAGTGCGAGGCGGCTACAGCCGGGTCGATTCGATGCCTAGATGAAATTAAAAAGCCCCACTTGCACATTGCAGTACCTACTCCTGATTGAACCTGTCCTGCCCGACCCTCACCAGACAGTACGGTCTGTTTGTTTCTGAACGATTACCCCGCGCTTAGTTCAAAGGGACTCAGATGTTTAGTTGGACCTACTCGTATTTCACTAACACAACATGGTAGCGCCGCAACCAGTCGCCGAGTCGCAAAATGTATAAAATAAATAAATAAATAAACAAATAATTAAGTAAATGTATGTGTGCTTAAGCCGATTCAGAGAAAAAGGATGTTAACAAACAGACAGACAGACGAACGGACGGATGACAAAATTATCATATAATGGTTTCGTTTGCAGTTATGTGAACCGTTTACCGTTTTGCATTAATTTTCGAATGAGTGTTCTATTCTCAAAAATTTACCCGTCGATGTCTCAGTTTGAAGCCACCAAGGTTGCGTGAAATTGGCCCCAGTGCCTGACGGTGTGCGTTGTGTGCGGCAGGAGCGGCCGCCGCCGCTGCCGCCTCCGCGCGCGTACACGGTGGCGGGCGGCGTGAAGCTGGGCTACCCGCAGCAGCGCGCCGTGCTGGCCGACTGGGACGACGGCGCCGCGCTGCGCCTGCGCGCCGGGGACACCGTGCTCGCCGTGGGCGCCGCGCGCCGCGGACACGTCGCCATACAGGTACCGCGAGCCTCTCCACCACGCAATCCTCATCCACGCCAGTCACGCCATCCACGCTCGCATTCAACCAGCTTCCTTTATTTTTCTGCAGGAATGACGTCAGTCAGTACAAAATCTCCAGCTGTATTAAAAGATGTTTTCTGAATTATTGACTCCTTCGACCGATTGTGTCCTTCAGGGGGATCCCGTCCTAAGTGCTGAAAATTTATTGTGTTCTACAGTGCATGCATAGATATGGCTTGTTTTATTAAAGCCGCGTGTGTCGCAAACCGAAAGGTATTTAATAGAGATATTTTTAAGATGCGAACGCGGAGACAACGGAAGCTGGGCGTTACGGCGCGTTCCTAATGTGTAGAGGAGGCGTTTATGGTAGGTTTTGGAGGGTGACAAAATGTACCCAATTACTATAGGCAAAGTCAGCTTGTGTAAAACAATCGCTTTTGTGCCGATGCAGCTAAATGTAATGGCCGCTGTACACATCGGGCCAATGCGTCGGGCCAAGGTAATAGGCCAAAATCACATCGGCGTATTGATCGTTCTGCATTAGCGCTTTCATAAAAGATCCTTTGATGTGAGCATAGAGAACCGGCACCAGCCGGTACGCCGGCCAGCGTTGATCGCCAACTACGAACGAGCCAATAGCGTAGTCGAATCCCAATAGCGTGGCCCAACGCATCGGCTCAATGCGTACAGGGGCCATATGCTTAATGTAGCTTTTGGTATGCAGGTGGGCACGCGCACGGTGCCGGTGCCGCACCGCGTGCTGGCGCCGCCGCGCGCGCCGCCGCGCCTGCACCCGCCGCCGCCCGCGCCGCCCGCGCCGCTGCCCGCGCCCGCCGTGGCCTGACGTCCGACACCGAGACGAACCGCTTCTCGAGTACTACAGCGTGAATCACTAAACTTAATTGTCTCCTGATTAGTTACAACGATGACTATCTTACGACTAGTCAGGAGTCAAAGAGTTAGGTGCTCTATTTTACTCGGTAAAATCATATTGTTTTTGACATGTTATTGTCTTGTCAACATTACGAGCTATTATTTAATTGACATGACAGTAGGTTTTACAGAGTAGAGTAGAGCCCCTTGTTAAAACTTTACAATAGAAACAAACATAGTACCTATGACATATTAGTTCAGTCAGCACAACCACACCCGCAACTCGTTTCAAACGCGCAGCATTACAGAACCCGTAGTCAGCGTCAGATAGATCTAAACTCTCTACCAATCGCAACCAATTTTCACGACGGCAATAATAGATAGATAAATTAAAATAATATTTTAATATTTTTATGTGATTTTAGACCGTCATAACTAGTACAAAAGATTTGATGCCGACTATTCTCTACGCTATAAATTGAAGAGGAACTGACCTGTAAGTCAACCTATGAATATTTTCAACAGATGGCAGTACTATATTGGTGCACTGCTAGGCTAAGTTATAGACTTTAGTATCAACAGTGAACTGATTTTATTACACTGTAGTTATGGTGCCGTATATGTTAAGTGTAAATATAGTTAAGTATTTATGTCGACGGCGTGCGTCTGCGCAGTATACAGTATTACGTCACGAGAGCAGCGCCGCTCCGGGCCGGTCGACCGAGAGCCGCCGCCGCCCCGGTTAGCATAGTGAAACGACTCGAACACACTTGAAATTAATTATTTAAATATGTTATGTATTTAAAATTGTAATTAGTCTTCCGTAGGTATTAAGACAGAAATAAATTAAACGATTTAGGTATTATACATTTACTTATTAGTGACCGAAACAGCAGCAGCTAGGCCACGCCGGCACCGGAGGTGGTGCCCTTAGCAGCGAGTTCAATTGTAATTGTGGTGGGACTATCGATCGAAGCTAGCATAGAGGCATTGCACCTTAACCCTCAGGGTAGGCGACGCATCTGCAAGTTAGCCTTGAGAATGCAACTGTCTGTGGTCACAGATCCCACTTACGAGCACAATCAGGTGGCCGTGTGCGTGTTTGCCTTCTGCCTGCCATAAAATAGTGGACTCGGCGCAGTGTAGTGTAGTGCAGCTACCTGTCACCACCTCAACCTCTTTTTGTCCGGTGTGGCTCTACCCTTAAGTTTAGACCTCGGAGGCGTAGCCCTCCTCATTCCAAGTTAATCTGAAGTGTAAGTGGTTTATTGCTGATTGGGATTAAAGTTCACCTGTTTTCTCGATTGTTCTTGGTAGATATTAAATTTAAGATGGATGAATTGTTTATTTTTGTATTCATAATGATAGATTTCGGCCGACGACTGAATTTACCATTACTGTCAGGGTTCCGCTGTCATTTTAGAACCTATTAAACGGCGCTCTTACTTGGAATAGTCGTGTTCCATGTCCTCATTTGGATAACTTTATGACTATGACAATGTTTTTTACGAGGGCGGGGAAAAAACGCGGATTATTTAATTGCAAGGCTCGCTCCTGCGCAGAGGCGTATTTAAAAATTTGCCGCCCCATAAAGTGACGAAAAAGTATTTACAGTAAAATATTCTCGGGTACCTATCATGGCGGCGGCGTTCGGCGCCTGAGAAGCCTGCCGCCCCGGGCTATGGACCCCGGCGCCCTGAGAAGGCTGCCGCCCCGGGCCCTGGCCCCCTTGGCCCTAGGGTAAATACGCCTCTGCCCCTGCGGCCCCGCCGCGCGGTGATTCGATGACGAAAGCGGTGAACGCTCTCGGTGGAGTCCCTCTTTAAGGTTTCCCTAAATTCCCAACGAGCCAAAATCCAGCGCTTCAGTAAATATTATTGTCGATATAAAGATAAAAATGTAACTAAAAGGATCTAATTTGACTTCGGAGCTCTAATTTTAAGTGTTGCCGCGGGCCAGGCTCGAATGACAAACGAGTTATATCTACCGTAACTCTCAATGCCGTTGTCTTCGACACTCTGAGACCCGCGCGAGCCGCCGGCGCCGCGCCGCTTGCCAACATGAGTCTGATACGTTACTGGATAGCACTAGCCTAATCATGTATGCGAATGTATTAATAGGTATCGTACAAATAATAAAGATTATAATTTAAAATATTCGTTTTATTTGCATGTGGTATACAAAATGATTCGAAACCCTGGAATGTGAGTGTGCGACGAGCGGGCGCGCCGCGTGCGTGCAGCAAATTCATTCTCTGCAGTAAATTAAAAAAAAACAGAACCACAATAACGTGAGCTACTTAGTAGTCCACCCGCGCCCGAGCCGGGGCTCACCCGCCCGCACCCGACACTGGACAAACAAGAAAAGGACAAAGTTTAAACTAAAACCTAATTCATTAAATTGCGAACAGATCTTACATTGTATAAGGCAGTATATACAAAAAGCCATACATGTAAATACGCTAATTCTCTCGGTACTAATAACAGTATTTAGAATAAGATTTATTAAAAAAGGCAGTAAAGTTTGACAACAGTAAATGCACAAGATTACAACAAGGCGATAGAGGCCGATTTTTGACTTTCGAGCGCTTGAAATCCAAGTCGAGTGATAGAGAATAATAGCACTCGAAAATATGTCACCATTATTTTCGCACGAGCCCATAATCCCGTATTTTAGAAAGTCCTCAATCGAAAGCTGGTGATTGACATATAGTCATGCGTTAATAATAACCGGTTTTAAAAAAGTTAAATAAACATAGGACATAATAGAAGTAGTAATTGTGGTAAGAATATAATATTAATAATTGTGGTATTTACGATCACTTTCACATGAGCGTTTTTAACGCTGTTTATCACCTGTTTACCAAATCAATCATTTTTTTTAGTTTACGGCACCCGTCGCGGAGACAGTTTTGCCAATGTCAAGTGAGTCTGGGCACGATGTACGGTATCAGGCCAAAAACGTTTACTATTTAAAATTAATAAATGACACGTTTAGTCATGTTTCTTTGTCTATGATATTTTGAGGTTGGTTTGAAAATTAAACATCTGTGGTTTGTGTTAGTTTTGTCCTTTACTTTTGATAGATGTCAAAACTAATTTCTATTTGATAGAATAGAAAGAATGATGTGGACCACTCGTTTTTAAATTTTCTATCGCTCGAAAGTCAAAAATCAGCCCCAAGTCTCCTACAACTCGCGGCGGCGCTTCGTCGGCGTCACAGCGCCGCGCGCGACAACAACCGTGTAAATAGAAAAATAGACCACGAACGCGGGCGCAGTCTCATCTAATTAAAATTTGGCAACAGTCGATTACTATACGATACGATTACATAACAGAGATATAATATATATCCAAGTGATATTGCTATACATACAGTAACGTGAATTTTAAATCTAATTTAACTATGTTAAAACGGATAAATAATTAATACTGTTAAACATATACGTATTAATGCTAATATAATATAGGATTTCACTGCTTTACACAAAAAACGTGCAGAATATAAATGGCAAAGAAGGCAAAATCGTCGAGCAGCTCGATATAAATTCATGTAAAAGTATCGAAAATTGCGCTCGCGGGGCCAGCGCGCGGCTGTTACGAACTACACTATCACTAATTAACTTAAATTTAATATAAAGTGCATTTAAAACAAGCATGTCCTCGGTCTGTGACCTTACAATAATTGTTAATTTAACACGATATAGAGACATATCAGTATAATAGAGATTAGAACAGTGAGCGTGCCGGCCCGGCCGCGCGGAGCCGTGGTCCTTCGAGCCGGACAGCCGCCGGTCGATCGCGCGCGGGCGAGCCGGCACTTAGTATATTAAAGCTTCTAAACATTGAAAAGTTACAATAACACGACATTTATAAGATCTGATAAATAATGAACATGAACGCGAACTCGTCGGTTCTGGCGGCGAATGAACACACGCGATAAGGCAGGCTGGCGCACTCCACGTTTGTACTGTCGGTCCGCCCCGGCCGGCGCCGCGCAACAGGCGGGTTCCCGAGCGGGGGTTATTTACTTATATCTCGAGTGCCGCTCCAGACGCTGATTACAAAATCATAAAAATATAATCTAGCCACGCCAAGGCTAGAATACTGCTTTAGAGGTTTTGAGCAGATCCATCCCGTCCCGGCTACTCGCATCGTTCGATGCTACTCGTGTATGGGCGTGCTGCACGACGAGGGCGGACGGCGCTCGAGCGGCGAGCGCGGCGTGCGGTCCGCGTCCGCGCCCGCCCCCGCGCCCGCGCCCGCCTCCGCCGCCGCCGCCTCCTCCGCCGGCGCGCCCGCCTCCGCCCCCGCCTCGTCGGGCGCGCACAGCGACGCGAACACGCTGCTGGACGACACCTCGCGCACGTAGCGTCGCTGCTCCGCTGCAACGGTCAAAAAACACATTTTGAGTAACTAAGTTTTTTATTCTAATGGGACCCAATGAATTAATGTTAAATACATAATTGACAACAATTCATATACTAGTAGTAAAATAAAATACCATTTGTAGATTTTACACTGCTGATTACAGTAAAAATATTTTTGTATTTTTTCATGCAGTGGTTTTTTTTATATTTAGGAAAAACAGTAAAAAAAGTTGGATTGTGAATGTTAGGAATACACTTATAGCGCCCTTAGTCCATTTGTTACCATAGGAATTGAAAAATATACAACTGTCACGTCTATTTGTTTATCTGTCTGACGGATTACTTGATTCTAACGACACGTTCTCGTAATACTATTGTTTTGATATACGCTATTTAAAATGAAAGTGACTAACGGATTTGTAAAAGCGGATAGCTGCAATCTGCCCAAAGTCGACGAATTTATATTGTTACAGTTCATGCGGGAAAATGAGAGTTTCAAGTGACATGACATGACAGTCAGGTCTGTTTAAGTTATTTTTTTTTAATTTTATATCGTGCTAAGATCACGACATCAGTATTCCTAACTTTGTATATACGGTCTTTTTAATGACTATTTCTTTAATAAATTATTAACAACGAATTTAAGTTAAATAAAAAAAAACCGAGAACCACGGGTAGCCTAATTTTTAACCAGCTATTATAAACGCGAAAAAACAAAAATGCTTTTTTAACCGACTTCAAAAAAGGAGGAGGTTCTCAATTCGACTGTATGTTTTTTTTTTTTATGTTTGTTACCTCAGAACTTTCGACTGGGTGAACCGATTTTGAAGATTCTTTTTTTGTTTGAAAGCTGGTGCTTTCCATTTGGTCCCATTTTTATCATAATGAAGATTTGATGATGTAGTCCATGAGGAATCGACGGAACTCTTCAAAATGTATAGGCACACCTATAGCGATTTTGGTATTTTTCATTGTAACTCGTGTATTTGCTCTTGGAAAACACTATTTGGTAAAGTGGAACTGATGATGAAAACCACAGATGGCCACCGGAACTCCTAAACGGTATATACAGTATGTAAACTAACCAAAACCATTTATTTGAACCCGGGCATGTCTAAGCGATAGACAAGGTAAGGGTTTATAAATTATTGAAATCTTAACGCTTTTTCAGATTTACAATTAAAATACAAAAATTAAACTTTAATTAATTCATGTTCCTATAACATCCTTTATTTGTTTACAATGGTGACATTTGTTACCCGGTTATCAAGTCAAGGTCATGTGTCAAACACATGCAATGTCATTTCAAGTAAGTAAAGCTATGTGCACACTTACGATTAAATACGACGTAGTTCAATGTGGCGTCCGCCATTAGCCGTTATTTGAACCAAGCGACGGCGGTTGTTTTCGTGAACACTACGCATCAAATCTGGATTTTGCCGGGCACGTCGCTTGATTACGTTGAAAGCTTGTACAATTCGCATCCTCATTTCTTCCTCCGTCCTAGATTCTTTTTTAAATACTAACTGCTTGACCCAACCCCAAAAAAAATAGTCCAGAGGCGTGAGGTCCGGCGAGCGAGCCGGCCATGGAGTATCCGAAGAGAAGCGGCCAATCCACTGACGTCCGAAGATTTGGTTCAGCCTTTGCCTCACTTGAATAGCAACATGGGGCGGTGCTCCATCATGCTGGTACCATGTTTCTCTCAATTGGGCCAGTGGTAAATTGTCCACATAGCGGCTTACTGACTGGTTCAGTACTTCCAGGTATCTTTGCCCGTTATTCGACCCGTTAATAAACACGGGTCCAATGATGTCGTTACCTCTTATTCCCGCCCAAACATTTAATGACCAACGAGTCTGATGGGCCAGTTCGCGGCCGACATGAGGGTTTTGATTTTTTGGTGCCCAGTGGTGGATAACCCTACGATTCCACATCGCGTTTCTTGTGAACAAACTTTCATCTGTCCATATTATTTTTTTGATAAAATGAGCATCATCTGCAATCTTACTTAAAGCCCAATTTGCATAGTCGACCCGCCGTAAAAAATCATCTTGTTTCAACGCATGTACCTTGATCACCGAAAATGGATGCTGTTGGTCTCGTTTTAAAATTTTGTGGACGGCTGTATGACTAACATCATACAACCCCCTGCTTTTCTAGTGCTGGAGCCAGGATTTTCTGCAAAATGGTTTAAGATCATTTCTTCCGTTCTGACGTCAACACGAGGACGAGGCCCACCAATACTAACCGGAACCGCTCTCTCGTTGTTACGCAGTCTGGTAATCGCCCTTATAATTAAACGCGAGTCCGTAGGCTGTCTTCGCTGCGGAAATCTTTCGGCGTACAATCGAAGAGATGCCGCACCATTATTTCTGCACTCCCCGTAAATAAGAATCATATCTACTATCTCCGCAGCACTAAAAATCAGCGGCATCATGAACTACAATGTTTTGTTTGTAATAAAGAAACGTCACATTGATTGTCGTCTTATCATTTGATTGCTAGCCAAACTTTTTTGTTTTAATGATTAAGAAAAAAACTATTGACAATAAAGTGACATCAGTGAAATTGAAGTAAAATAAATGGCATGGATTGATAATGTTTATGATAAATTGAAAATAATTTGGCTGCTTTTTATTTATTTGACTGACTTTAACAAAAGCGTAAAACAGGTATGAAAAAAGAAGTTATTTTAATCAACAAATAATGCACTGAACGCAAGTTCCATAATCTGTTACGATGTAAACATTACATACGGGTCTTATCATGGGCACTGGACGACGATGTAAACATTACACACAGGGTGATACTTTTAGGGTTAACCGACTTTGAAAAAGGTAAGATTTTATAATTTTTAAACAATGACAAAATTAAAAATATTCGACCCGTACGAGCAAAACAGGTGTTAAAACATTTAACTCGACTTGGCTATCAACTGGTTTAAAGAGATGGTTTTGGTTAGTTTACATACTGTATTTCAAGGGTGGCGACAAGATATTTCGATTAAGATAGTTGAGCGACTATGAGGAAGCATATGTATGTTTAAGTATTTGACTATGACTTTCCCACGGCGTTGCTTGCGGCGAGATTGAATTTCAATGTTCTATAGTTTCTTATTAATTCTTATTAATTATAGTGGGACTACATAACATAACAGTATAATTATGATCACTAAAAAGTATAAAATAAAATAAAAGTTAAAAAAAACAAAATAACCGCCTTCAAAAAGCAAAAAATAACTTCATTTAAAATGGTAGGTAATAGGTCAGTCCAACTGAAGTCGGCGTCCAACAATATTTTAACCAAAAGCAGACTTCAGTTGGACTGACCTATTACCTACCATTTTAAATGAAGTTATTTTTTGCTTTTTGAAGGCGGTTTTTTTGTTTTTTTGTTTTTTTAAACTTTTATTTTTATTTTGAAATGTTGTCAATTAAATTTTTCAAAACTACTTCAGAAGTTAGAACGGAACAGCCGATATTTATCCGTACGTACATAAGTACATATTGTCACTCATTAGTCTTAACACACTGCTTTGCGCAGTCGGATATGAACAATAGGTTTTTTTTTCATTACATCGAGCGGAGAAATTAGCAGCCGAAAACATGCAAATATTGTCTCAAAACTATGTTATGTTATAACTTTGAGTTTTTTCATTAAGCCACAAACAACCCACGCAAAATTTAGTTTTCAGTCTATTACTTTTTACTAGCGGTTTTTCCCATCCGTAACAGTCATAAACCGATGTCAGGGTACAACCAAGATTAGAAACCGATATAAAATGCCAAGTAATAAACATATAAGACACGTCAACCAATAGGAGGCGGGCCGCGGCCGTGGCCGGTGGGAAGTGACGCGGGTCGAGTCATAACCGATGTAATTCGATTGACCTTCGCGGGAAATTGGCGCCCATGCCCGTCGCCGACGCATCCGCGGAGAAAGCGACGGCTCACTGTCTCCCACCGGACACGCTGACGAGGGGAATGAGGACTCATGTCGTGAGCTTGACAGGCACTTGTCAGCTCGTGTTTTGACACCTCAGCGAGTGTCCATTACGTCTGATAGACAGATCATACATGAATCAACACTGATCAGTGATTTGACAGCAATATTGAAAGCGAAAGTGCGTGTTCTTGTTCATTAATTTGTTGCTTTTTGTCTTTAATATGAAAACCTTCAGGTTTTTGAGGATTGCTATGCTTGGATTTGACGACTATACGAACGACAAATATTTGAAGTCTAATACCCCGTAATACGCATCAATCGTATTAGCGTAGATATAGATAGTGCGATATACCTAATGATGATGGATGGATGGCGCAATGATTTGTCGCATAATCAACTTCTATGAAGCAAAACGCTAGTCGATAATCAATGGTGAATGATGCTGCGGCGCAGTGAGGAGACGAGGGGCGTAGTGTTGTGTGGGGATGTGAGGTGAGATCATCTCACTGAGATGTGTGGCGGGTTAAGGTGATCCGTGTTGCGGCGTGGAAGGTAGTGACGCAGAGGGTCTCACCGATCATGTTGTGCAGGTTGTCGATGACGATCTCGCTGTTGTAGGTGGCGTCCACGGCGCGGTGCAGGAACGCCGTCCACGACCGCAGCTCCCCCTCCTGTGAGTGAAGACAACAAACGTCAGAACTCAATCAGGGTCCAGGTAACCCATCATCATTTCATCGAACGTTAATTAGGACTGAAATTATGTTTTTTTCTGGATATCCCATTAATTATGAAGGTTAGGTTAGGTTAAGCTTATGACTAACAAAAAAAAATATGCAGCGTGAAATGCCATTTGATGAAATGAAAATTCTGCGGATACCTTCCTTGAAAGGTTTTTCGATAAAATAATAGATGCCTCAGCATATGTCCGCTCGTGTTTCGACCTCTCCGCCAAGCTAGTACGTAACTCTGCAATTTGCCAACGAGTAAAGTATTGATTGTCAGGGGAGTTTTAAGAGCACAACAAAGCGAACAAGCACAAGCGACAAGGTTTCTACAAGACAGCACCGCACCACGCCACGAGGGGGCCTCGAACAAAGACGCGGCCGGCGGCTCCCATCGGGCTCGTTACTTTCCCACATTTACGTAACGTCTGGCGAACTGTAGCGTCGTCGCTGGCGACAATCTCGGGACGTTGCCCTTTACCTGCTATGTCAATGTAATGCTACTTAGAAACAAGGCAAAAACCGGTCAAATGAGAGTCGGACTCGCGCACCGAGGGTTCCGTACCGCCGCACAGTAGGGATCCTTATATTCCGATTTGAATTCAATTTCGAATCAAACCAGCGCGAGCCTAACTCACACTTGACTTTTTTAGTACCTATCTAGGCTTATTAGTTAATAAGGTCCCATTTGACACCCTTCGGGCACGGGACCCTAAAAATAGGACCTAGAGGTTTCATTCTAAATCGGCTTAGAGACAGATATCCTAACGACTAAGTAACCACCACCACGACTTTGGACGATGTTCACGACGGTGGCGTACCTATTCTTTACCTCGTCCAATATTGAACCTGACCTGACGTGACCTGGGTCTGTTGGGGCATCTTGTGGGAGCCAAAAAATGGTGTCCCACGCTATTTAGACAACACCTATTCTTAGAGCGGCATTAATTAAACCATTCATCCTTGTCATTGTGCCAGCTCTAAATGATGGATGCGGCGTCAGAGTGCAGGTCAATGAGATCACGCAGGATCCATAAATCGCTATAGCGCGTCAGCGCCCACGTGTGGGCCGGAGTGGGCTCAGGGCTGCCCTTCTATTGTCTTTGCTCGTGAAAGCCTTCACCGCATGCTCCGGTGCCCGCCGGTACATTGCGTACTTGGATGATTTTTACGCATTTTAGGTGGATATAGAGTTGGGGGTTGATGAAATTGTTTTGGTGTCGATGAGCATTATAATTTTTGTTTAAATAACTCGTCTACTTAATGTTTCTAGAGAAGTTTTCTAGTACGTTTTAATATTACGAGCGGTATACAAACTGCTGTCAAAAACGGCGCTACCGAATTTAGAATACAATGGAACACTACTAAAATTACTGTCACGGTGTAGGTGAGTACCTACTAGTAATTAACTTTGTAATTTTGACTATCTACTACTCCTTTCGGAGCGTGTAGCGTCATGTCGAAGGCAGGCATAGGCTTCCATGTCTCAGTGTCGCCGACACCCGATACGGGATGGTATCGACCACCGACGAAACGAGGGCGCCCGCAAACGAAGCCCTACGAGTCCCTTCCGTGTTTACAGGGAAGTCTTCCTTCGCACCAGTGAATCGCAACCTAAACGCATTACGAACGAAAAAATTTAGGAAATGTGTCCATAAAATAAACAAGGAAAACGTCTAAATTATTCATCGATGCGATTGCGGGAAGCGCCAATGAAATCAGCGCGTCGATTTTCGCTTCTCGGTGATAATCAATACTCGTACGCACCGAGCAAACAACCGGTTCCCATGAATATGAATAAGTCGCTCATATGCCTACGAGGCAGTAAACGCTAATTTCGATGTAGAACACCCACAACATACAACTGGATTGTTGGGGGTAATGAATAATGCAAGAACGATAGCGGAATACCATCGCCACAATTACGTGTGCGGAGGGACCGCGCGCGCAACATGTCTTTTTATACCCAATCAGCGACAGTAAGCGAAAATAGCCAGCCCTTAGTAACGTGTTGCCGCGCGTATATTTAGCCGTGACGGTCAGGGCCGCGCGGGCGCCGGCCGCGGCGCGACCCGCAGCGGTCCCGCGGCGGACTCGCGCGGCCCGTTGGAGCCCCCTGCTATGCGTTGCGTACATTCGATTCGAAAGTGAAACGCAAACGTACAATCAAAACCGTTTTTATTCTTGAGAGGAAAGCCGCGCTAATTTGCGCTATTCATCAGGGACGGAAGCTCTGAGTGAGTTATGATCTCGCCGGTATTAGTGCGAATTATTGAATTAAGGCGGAGACATCACAAAGGATTAATGGGGCCGCTACAATTGTTTAATGAGCTGGCAGAAAGTGCACCGCCCACGCTCGGCGGCACGCGGCGCCCACTGCCGGCCACTCTCGCCGCGAACATCCTTGTTTGTAACTACTACTTATCTTTTAAAAATCATTTAGCAAATAATATTATACTACATTTGGAAGAACAAGACCTAAAGATAAAGATAAGCTACAGATAAACTTATCATCTATCTAGGAGGGTTCTCTGCCTTTTGGCAGAAATATGTTTGGCACTGAAATAAATCCTGAAACATTCACATTTACAGAAAAAAAAGCGGGTCGGCAAATGAAACAGTTGGCGATACATTCGGCCAAATATATTTCGGCCAAAAGGCAGGATACCATCTATACACGAAACTCGAATTCAAGACCAAAATCTGACAGTTCCCATCTTGATTATTTAGTTATTTTAACATTATTTCATAAAAACATGAATGAGAACTCGTGTAACCAGTAGTATTAGGGTAAGTTTTATTGATAAAAATAACTACACTTAAACCAAAATGCAGTAATCACAGCGAATGTGCGCCCGTTGCGGTTAGGATTTTGGTCTTGAATTCGAGTTTCGAGTATAGGAGCCTCAACAACTTTTGTAGCCTTAAAAATTGTCGAATGAATAAACGAAAAAGAATTTAATTTTCCATTTTCAATCTTAAAGTGTGTTAAAGAAACACAGCTATCATCATTTTCAACAGAGCTGTATGAACCGAAATTGATTCATAATAATAATAAGTACACAGAGCGTTCTGTAGACGCTAATGATTGAAATACACTCGTGTTCTACGAATCAATGGCATTATTGGATCGATGTCTGGCTCGACTCAAAACAAATTGCGTAACTGTTTCGATACAGCGGCGGACAGCGCGGAAGGACAGCGGACAGAGGACGCGCGGCGGGCGCTGCGCGGGAAGGCGAAGGTTAAGGCCCGCGGCCTGACCCACTCCCGCCGGCGCGCTAATTGAGGACTTCGCAGAACCGCCGCGACTGGGCCGCCCGGAGATTTCATTAACATCAGATAAACGGCGGCACTAATTTAGAGTTCCGTGAACTACATAATGTAGGTAATCCGCGTCATTCATTACCCCACACTATTTTATTAGATAATGCAATATTTATTAAAAATTCATAAGCTAAAAAGAACACATACAGAAATAAATAGTTACCTATCCAAAAGAAACCTGAACATAAGTAACTCGTAAACTCTACCGCGAGGCTCCAGGGATATAAAAGAAAGTCCTCCTTATTAAAGTAAAGTACTACGGCGAGTGAATAAGCCAGTAAGTAGGTCAAAGGTAACGCACATCTCAGAGCCTTATAAATAAAGCCGGAGGCCTAATTTATCTGGGGGCGGCCCACTCGCCCGATTGCAATAAATTCAGAGGCGGCGGCAGTTCTCAAGGTCCCCGGTGCGGACGGGAGTGAAAGCGGAAAGTTTTCAGGCTGGCATGTCGGGCAATTGTGCGGGTCAAGAGTCAAGAGAAAGATTGTAGATCTGGGGCAGATCTAAAGCAATTAAACTTGTCACGGAAATAATTGATCGCGATGCCTGGACGAGTTCCCGCGGGCCGGCGCCGGCCATCGATCGGCAATCAATCAAAACGCCGACGTTCGCTGCCCATAGTACCCACTTGACATGACACGGCGCACGCGGGCCTCGTGGTGTCAAGTGTGTGTAAGTTGGTCGAGCAAAACAAACTATTTGCTGAAGCAGTTAGGCCGGTATTCAGCGCGAGCCACTTTCGCATTTTCCTTTCCACTCGTGGAACACTTTTTGCAAGTACCTACTTTAAAGCCTGTTCTGGAGCAGGCGGACCGGACTACATTCGCTACAGTACTAGCGCTAGCGACCTACTCAAAGTTCGTTTATATTTGCAAAAGACAAAGTGATGGATTAGGGACGAAATATGCAAGGGCAGGGCGAACATTATCACATCGCGAAATGTGGATTTGGAGTGTCGCGATACCATCGAGCCGATAGCAATAGCGCCGCGCGACCTACTTTCTACTAATCCTGACCTTTTTTCGTAGACTTGAATCTTTTCCCATTGCCGTCTTAACAAAGCAGGCGGCTAACTGCATTGTAGTAGTCACAGCATTCTATACTATATTGGTGACCACATTAAATTTAAAATGCTCATACATTACTAAATATGCAGTTAGCCGCCTTCTTCGGTAGGACGGCAGCCCAAATATCATTACATATTCAAGGCAAGCTTCGGAGATACGCGATCCGCGCGGCGCGTTCGTTCAGCAATTGAGACTCAGGGGGTTGTCTTGTTTATGAGATAAGCCTCTTAAACTCTAGCTAGGGTTCCCGTCAAGGGTGACTACATTAATATTTATATTTTTACAAATTTATTAGAAAAAGACCGGGTAAGAGCAATTAAGAGCATGTCGGACCCGCTCAGTGAAGGGCGCCGAACTCGTTACTACAAACCAACAACTATTTCGAAAAATTACGAACGAATTTTCTATTTAAAGTTTTTTCATGTTGTCTTAGATGATTTTAAATAGTAGGTGTAAGCACTAGTCGCCTGTATCTCAGGAACCAATCAAATGTACTAAGTCGTGATAGTTTTTCCTATAAATTCGTTATAAGTATAAGCTTTCATTTAAGATATTTTTTAGATTTATATTAGTTGTAGTTTTGGCTAGACACGCAACTGTAGCGAAAATGACTCTTTTCGAGTTCAATATTTCTAAACGGTCCCCCAAATCAAAAAATATATAATAACATGTAAGTGGTACATAATATTTTTAAGGACTTTTCAATGATACATCACTCATGTTATAATGTACAAAAAACGGTTAAAAAGTACACAGGTGTTAGCACAAACGATAATTTCTTTGAAAATTAAAACCATCATATATGTATTATATAGTTTCTTGGTTTCTGTCCGGTCAGTTAGTGACGGGCAGGGAATGTCATAAAGCCTTAAGTCCGACATTTGTACTGTTTAATGTACTTTTTTTAATAGGATCAAGTATAGAATTAAGTAATGTTCTTAACATCTAGACCTTAATTAACATTTTTTTTATAAACAAGACACAAAAAAGCAACAAACCAAATACAAATAAAACAAACAAACAAACTAAACATCTCTCCTCTCATCAGCAACACCTTATAACATGCCGAACCATTCCACTACGCTATTCCATTAAATCTATTTCACTATTTTGCATTGCACTAAGTATTTAATTGTTCCATGGAATTGAAATAAAAAAAATAAAAATCGCTAGGAAAGAGAGTTTTTGTAATTTGCGGCAAAAGAGAAAAGGGCACGCAGATGACATCACCTACTAATGAGTAGGTAGGTAGTAAAGCAATTATCGTGACGATCATAATGAGAACTTGGGATCCGGTACTTTAATTTCGAAATCATGGTTCAAAGTATCGTACTTGATTGTGTACTTAATAAACAGGGGGGTTTAGGTAGTGGTCCGTGCGCCGCCAGCCCGCGAGCCGGCGGCGGCCGTGGCGCGCGCGCAGGGCGCCCACGCGTCCTGCTTGCGCCTTCGCTTTCACTCTCATTAGCGCACAAAGCGCCCGCGCTGTCATTAGAAAGCATTCCCATTTACATGCAAATCCACGCAGATACATTATCTGCCATTGTGCTGTTTTGTATCGTTTTATTGTGACACTTTTTCCTAACGCGTGCGTGACAGCGACTGTCGATTGTCTGGCGCTTGATGGCGTGAGAGCTGCGAACACGATCTCCATCTCGAATGTCTAACGGGCGGAGTTTTCCGCCGCTTGCGCCGGGCCGGGTGCGTGCGGCGGGTTACATTACATTTCGCAAACGTAACGAGCGGCGCGCGCGGCCGTGCGCGGTTACATCAGGCCGGCGCTTGCACTCTCGCGGCGCGCGGCGGCGTCCGCCCGACAGCGCTGCGCAACGAGCAGACTGTTCATTATACGATGCATGATTAATGCATTCTCCGCACACAGGACTGCAAGCTGCATACAGAACACCAGTCTAGACAATGGCATCCATATCAAAATTTTACGACAGCGCTATGTCCTCGAACGTGGCGTATTTCACATTCAGACTCAGACATAACATGTATGTAAAACAGCCTACATACAAAGTACTCGTTTTCAATTTCATTTTCATTAACGCGATCACTTAAAAAGATTAAAAGTACGTACAAGGACCCGAGTGAAAGTAAGAACGCGGACGTAGTTATCGCACACGAGGTAATTTCGGCCTCGGACTAGTTCCTTAATTTTCATGAACTAGTTCAAACTCCAGGACGACCGCGCGGCGGGTCGGCGACCGCTCTTATCGGCGCAACAACTGTTTTGTTGTTTATTACAATACTCGATAAGCGGTAATCGCCGACCCTCTCTTATCGTCAATACGAGTTTTCTTTTTGGTCGCAGGCCGACGTTGTTGTTGTCTGTCGGTACCTACCCATTTAAGGTAATTGAAGGGATTAATTAATACAACTGCAGAAATGAGAAATAAACAACAGTAGCATCGCGTGCATTGTAATTAAGTAGAATTCCATTAGAAAAAGCGTGACCGTGAGCGACCCCGTCCTTCTTCCCTTCCCAGAGGGGAGGGTGGGCTGCGGTCCTCCGAGCGCCGGGAGCCGTGGCGGCGTCACGGCGCGCGGCGAGACCAATCGCAGACAAAGCGGCCCGACACGCTCCCGCGACGGAAGCTCGATGGATTGAACTCCGATCGAAGTTCATTAACATGAGTTACACAAGTCTTGCATCTTTCAGATCGCAGCTATTCTGAAAAATCTGTTTCATAATGAAACCGCAAGTGACCGACATTCGCAAGCCTTCCTCTTGGCAGGAAATTAGTATTCGCGTCATGGAGCCCCTTCGACCGTCAACTTGCGTAAGTGAACGTTTCATGCATGTTTCAGCAGACAGCAGCGGCCCGAATAGTTTTCGTATTATTGGGCAAGTAAGATTCAATAATAAGTATAATAACCCGTGCGTGTTCAGGTTTATGTCGCATGCAGCGCGTGGGACCATGCGAGGGGAAACATAAAATATAAAAAATATAAAACTGCCGTTTTATTTTTGCAGCACCAATAAATGCATAAATTGGCAGTGGCTGCGCTATAAAAAGAAGGACGTAGGATTTTATAGCCAAGTAATATAGCAATTTGTTCCTAGAATGCAATTGGACGAAAACGTCGTTCCTTGAGGCAAATGGAAAATGGTATTTGCATAAATAAGACCTAGGAGATTAAGTTAAATAGTCTGGCGCTGGCAGAGCTGACGAGGGAGGCGAAACTTCCGAGCTTCAGGCGGTGTGAAAATAGATGCGTCATAGGGTTCAACGACAAGTGCAGCGGCAGACGGGTCGGCGACACGTCGCGCCGCCCGCGCGCATCATTATTACCATTACGCGTGCAAATACAAATCGCCGCATTAGCCGATTTTAAAGCGATAAACTTTCACTGGCGCCGCTGATGCGTCGGCGGCGTCATTACGCTCATTGTTTGTTTGTACTTACAAAGGAAATCCTAGTTTGCGGTAACAATGCTGGTGATCGTATTATCGCTGGCAATTTGTCTGAGGTATTCCTACGCGAGTCTTTTGTTCTTAAATGAGGAAATCATAACGTGGTAGGTCTCATCAGAGCGATGATGCAGGGTGTGGACTGGCGCGACGGACAGACGGCGCGGCGGCCAGGGAAGGTAAAGACCGGTGTTAATTGCAATTAGGGTTCGGACCGGCAATTGGTTAATGTCCCCTAATTGGCGTCGGCGTGATCCCACCGAGGCGACTTGTACTGAGCCTGATTGTTGCCATTCTCCCACGCCATGTAGCCTCTGGTTCTCATGGCACAGATTGCTTTAATAGGCGGATGACGAATGGTTTATTTTTACGAATTTTCTCATAATCAATAGGTAATAACTGTCCATGTATGCTTTTAGCGTAAGCGAGTAGTGACCGTAGCCGTAGCACTTTGCAATCTAGCACTTTTTGCGCTATTTAAGTAACTGTAATCGGCGATCGATGAAACGCCGACCGCGGCGGGAGGCAACACACGTTATCTCGGTTACAAGCGATGTAATCGCGGCCCTAATACGATTGTTCTACATCTGCTATCATTTAGTTCATCAGGCTTTCAATGCACTGGCTTACAAATAATATGAGCGTATAGCAGATTAATGCCACCGTTAAAAAAACTGCTATCAGAAACCTGAGTAAGCAGAAATAATGATATCCCACTGCAGGGGAAAAGTTACATGGTACCCAAAAATAGTCCGCCCAATGCTGGGTAAGTAACTAAGTATATATCCCCGGGGTCAGCGGTCAGCGCGGCCCTCCGAGCAAACAGCCAGGGCTCCAATTAAGCCGCGGCAATGAATCGCACCCAAACACGGCGGCGACTCAATCTCGGCGCTGTTTGCCAGCGCGCCGGCCCGCGGCCAATGTGCGACGTGTAATGTATCAGTGGCAGGGCTAGGAAATATTTGGCAAGCTATTAGTGCAAAGGAGAATGAGCAGGTATGTATGAACACTGGCCTAGGAACCAATAACAAGAAGCACTTCATCATCGGATATCCTTTTTAATTCTACAACGATTTTGTGTAGCGGGAAACCTCAAATAACTGTGAGAAATATTTAAAAAATTAGGAACATCGGGACGCCTACATAGACGACGTTAGCATAATTACTTTGAAACACCGCTGTCTTTGCATGGCGATTTTTTTTCACACAAAGATTTCAAACTACCTGCCATAGTTTTACGACTTAGAATTACCTATCCGGCGATATATCGCTTGTCCTCATTGGTCATATAGGCCAATTAGCCCACCCTCCTTTGAGAAACTTTTTAATAATAAGTACCTACCTAAGGTCGCCGTCAATAGAACTTGCGAACGATGTCAACAAATTAGTACTGTTTGACACATAACCTCTAATATTCACCAAGCGTGTTTTTATTAAAAATAACGTATCATGAATAGTTATTTCATCTTAAACTTAATATGAAAATAATGATCTAGTGTATAAATCATTGCAAAGACCTCACTTGATAAGAGTACTTCGAAGAAAAACTACAACAAAAACAAATCGTCGTCCTCTCCTCACGAAATTTTGCTGTGCCCAACAGGGTCCACAATAAGTTTTATTTTATTATATAACAACTAAAACTCAAGTTAACCTAACAGACTGTAAACTAACACTGTGGAATGCAATAAATGATTGAGTATTGAGTATTGATCTTTAAAGGAACGTGATTATCGAGTAATCATGGAGAATTGGTTCGCCTGGTTTTGTTTACATCTTTTGCAAGTTCTATTGACACCGACTTTATGTACAACCATCGGCGAACTAT
The DNA here is from genome assembly GCA_948252455.1 of Acleris cristana. Lineage (NCBI taxonomy): Eukaryota > Metazoa > Arthropoda > Insecta > Lepidoptera > Tortricidae > Acleris > Acleris cristana. The sequence goes on from OX411784.1 coordinate 221,487, forward strand.
TTAAGGTTGACAAATCCAACAAATATAAATTAACGTTGAAAGTTGGTGAGGATGTTCGGATGTTGGTCTCTATCAGGCATAAACGGCTGATTGGATTTGGTTAGATAAATCTAAGCACACAGAGAGTTACAATATCCTAAATTAAATGACTTAGATAGATCCCTAAGAGAACAGCAATAAAACGGCGCGTCACGTTTTGTCTGAATCAGTCGGATTCGCAAGAGTATCATACACGGGAATGAAACAATTTTAGGAATTATATCGCGGGTAGTTAATGGCTCAAATTGTCGAACTTACCTACTCGTAAGTATCTCTTAATATACGTGATATAAACCATAAGAGTCATTACATTTTTCATGTAACTTTAGTACGAACGGAACGCAGTAAAAAGGGGAAATGCGTAAAGTAGGTCGCGGGACATCCATAAACCTGGCAGGCGGGCGTCGCTCGGGACGCGGCGGGTCGGGAGATTACCGTTATGTCGGGCGCAGCCTTGAAGATGAAGGCACACGGCTGATTTAAGTGAGCACTAGATATTTAGGTAATGGTGACTGGAGAGAACATAGGGCACGTTCCAAATAAGTAGCACTTGTACTTATTGTTTTGTTAAGGTCCAATTTTCAAGGGCGGAATTCTAAATGGCAATGTTTTAAGTGTTGAGTTCAACTTATTAATTTACTTTTTATACCTAGTAGAATAGCAAATATATACCTACAGTCGACTACAAAGAGATGTATCTAGTTTTGGACCTTATTATAATAAGGTGACAAAGCGAAAAAGAAAAAAAAACAAATTTATAACTGAACTACCACTGACGACTAACACCTACCACGATCATCAGTCATGGTGATCCCTAATAGCACCCTACACTATCGGCGAAAACAAACGATTGCGGGCGAGCACGATAGTGAAGAAGGCATACTCGGCTGTATTCGCCGATCATCGTCTATGATCGCCGATGATCGCCTGCGACCCGTGATTGGTCGGTTTTTCGGGCACGCATTAAAGGGAATCGCCGAGTTGAGCGTTGAGCTCTATCGCCGATCATTAATTCCCCGGTGGACAATTAATTAAAAATTAAATTGTACTTTATAGTTATTTTATCTACATACTTCTTTTTTTACGATTAATGCTCAAGTACTACCATCTTCTTTTCCTCCATTTATTAAATAAATAAAGCAGCAACACAATCCACGTCCATCTTGTAGGCTTGCCGTTCGAAAACTACTACGGGCAATAGTGTGCTTGCACGATCATCGTGCCGATTATAGACGATCAGACCATCTACGATCATCGCCGATAGTGTGGAGGAGCTATTAACTATCGTGCTCGCCCGTAATAGTCTGTATTCGTCGATAGTGTAGTGAGCGTGTAGGAGAAGGAGGATACCTGGACTTCCGTGCCAGTTGTTTCACGTGTTGGTCTTTGGGACATTTTTTTAGATTCTTCAAAGCGTCTCGAAACCCATAGTGTAAGTCTGCCTCGCTCTTGGCAAGACGTTTTCTCGGTCGGCGAGAAGTTTGCGAGGGTTCACCAGGATCCTAGTCCATGCCGTGACCTCCTTTCGTAATCGGAGGCAGCGACTACAACGAGCGAGCCGCCCCGCCCGGCGCGGCGGGACACCAGTTCGAGGACGCCGGACGCGCCGATAGCCATAAAGTCGTCAGAGCAAACGGGTTATTCATATTACGTGTACAATCCGAAATTCCTTGTCTCGAAAAATACGCCAATATTTTATGTCTACTGAAATCGAGTCGACGACATACTCGATAAAGTTATCAGAGTGAGTCTTAACTAGCATTTCGTAAATGAAATGCATGTAAACAGTAGGTATTAACTGCGTTAAGAACTGTAATTATCCTGGGTTTTTCTTTAGTACCCATCAGTACAATATATACGTACTAATCTTTAAGTAAAAGGAGTGAAGCAGGGGCAATTTCGAACCTGGCAAAAGTAACTGTTGGTATAGAAAACAGAGGGTAGCCTGCTGACGTGTTCATGTGTCGTTAGGCGACCCTCAGCTTAAATATGAATTAGAGGCAAACACTCCACCGCAAGGCACGGGACGCCGGCGCCGCACCGATTGGAAACGACACGCGACCCCATCTCAGCCACGGCCGCAGTAAACAGGAAACGACACATGAACAAATGCAATAAAAGCCTGCGCCAAAAGGTTAATTACGCCAATTACCACTGCGGGCACATAACTCCTCGACTGACATATTTTTAGCGACTAAAAGTCGCCCGCGCTCGTTCGCCAGAGGCCAAGTTAAGGGCGGCCGCAAGTCATTAGTCATTACGGATAATAACTCTTTTCTGGTATAATTTGGTCTTAACGAGGTTCACTAAAGTTAGTGAGCCCTTGAATCGACACCCGGAAGTGACTCTAGCCTGAGCAGTGGCATGAGCATGCAGTTTGTATAGAAGTTTCGTCACGTGTCGGTGTTGTGATTTGGCCGTGGGAGCCGCAGACAATTGCAAACAACTCTACGCGCGATTAAACAACGCTGTAATTACTGCAGGGCCTCGTGAAGTGCTGTCGCCAATGAAGGCGAACTCCGATCGGCCGGAAGGGACGGTGACCGCTGAAACTTCGCGGGTCAACGAGCTGCCCGCGATTACTTGCTAATTCTGGGCGAGCGTTCATGATGAGGTTTTAGTTGATTAACTTTACATGTTGAGGCGATATGCACAGCTAATGTAATAATTACTTAGCTTATAAAACCGCTATAAAATAAAGTAAAAAAAACTACTTATTTATTACTATTTATTATTTGAAAAAAGCGATAGTGGAGTAAGAATGCATTGGCGATACTACGAGGATGACACGACTGAAACCGCGGCCTCTAGTCACCGCTTCTAGCGGCTTGGCCATGCTCCTGGGATATTCTTCTGAGGACTCCTCCACCAGCCACAAAACTATAAATGGCTCTCGTCATAGTGAGAACCAGGTTTACGTGACCTTGCCTCATCACGAACCCCGCTTCGAGACCAGCGTCTCTGACTCCTATGACGTCAGTAATTTAATAAATGAAAGCAAGCTTTGAATATCCGACTGCATTTTTCATACTGTCGTCGATAGGTATACCTAATGTTAATAATTGACAGTTAACCATTGTTGTTATTTAAATTTTAACAGTTTAGTATCCTATGTCACCGGGATGGTGAAAGGATTCTAACCACACACATGTAAATCGGCTCAGTCGTTTAGAAGTTATGGTGGAATAAAGAGTCGTACAAACGTACATATCTAAATGAACTGTGAAAACATTCCACTCCTTTTTTTGGGCAGTCGTGTAAAAAGCAATTATTCAAAATCACAAACTTCACTTTTGTGGACTTGAGAATTTAAGAATTAAACTAAATAGATAACTTATGCGGCGGCGGGGCGGCGGTTTCGGGGCGACCTACCGGCAGCGGCAGCGACAATGACGCCAATTTTATTATACAGGCTATGCTGTTCTGTCACCTCGGTGCGGTGTTAGTTTTAAGTTTTATATTGTTATGTATTTTAGTTTATAAGGTATTTTTAATTATGGGCCTCGATCGTTGCTCGAAATAAAAAGTGATCCGTGCCGTGTCGCCGTAGTGTCGAAGCGCCAGCCGAACTCGGCGTCTGAGTCAACATACGGCGCCCCTTTACAGCCGAGCCACGCGTTTTACGTGTGTGTGCTATGCCCCCCATGCCATGTTTAGGCATTCGTCTGTTTATCTAAATGGATGATGTCTTTGACTGTTATGTAACCATAAACAAAAACGCGGCCGGTGTTTACTGTTTTGATTGGAACGGGCATCTTAAAAGTATACAAAGAGTATAAACAACAACAAACCCTTAGCCACCGTGAGACCCTTTGAGCTTGGATGGTGTCAATTAGGGCTTTGTTCTGTCCGTGCAAAAAAAAACAGTGGTGGCTTAGAGAATTCGGTACGGGTTTCTAGCAAGTCTTGGGTTCGAACTCGATTCGAACCTTGGGGTATTCCGGTGCTTTTATGCGATATTAAATGTGTACCACACACGTTGTCGATAAAGGAAAACATCTTAAAAAAATGCGTATGCATTCTGTATCTGCCCCGGTTCTACATGGAGACTACCTACGGCCAAGATCAGGGATTCCCAAACTAGTTCTGGTCGAACCCTACACCACATTTCTACCATATTCCCAAAACTCGGCAAAAAATGTGAAGATTACGTAGACCCCCGTCGAGTCTCCTGTGGACCCCTGAGGGTCCACCTGGACCTTCAGCGGTACCCCTGGCCTAGGTCCTCTCATTACTCTTCGCGTGATGGGGTCCAGAACGTTGTCCCAGAAGACGTGGAGCATGAATAAGCTGCTGAATAATTTATGTCTTACCATCTTGGCGAGCATGGCGTCCATCTGCGGCTGGTGCGTGGCGGCGAGCAGCGCGCGGATCTGCGCGGCGTTGGCGACGCACTGCGCCATGCAGCGCTGCAGCGCGGCGGCCTGGCGCACCAGCCCGGCGCTGAGCGGCGCGTCGTGGTCGCCGGCGCCCGCGCTGCCCGCGCCGCGCAGCACGCTCTCCAGCACGTGCGCGTGCTGCGACACGTAGTCCAGGCAGCGCCGCAGCTCCACCACCTCGCGCCGCTGCCGGTCTGCACCACACCACATATCATATCTTAGGAGGATACCTTCAGATTCCAGGCGATTGGGAGATGTTGATGACCAGATATCCTTTCCTTAATAGAGTACTAGGTTTTTCCAGCAGTTTTGTCCCCGTACAACTTGTTTATCGCTATTTGTTCAGGGAAAAAGGTTTTTTTGGCCGAAAAAGTATACTGTGTCCTGTCCCAGGGTTCAAGCCGACTCTATAGCAAATTTCATCTAAAGCTAATCAGAAAATCAGAAAATATTAGTATAGATTTGTGTAAATTTCAGAAAAAAGTGCTGGGAAAATTCTGAGCCTTTCATAGAATTGATTTCAATTTTATTATATTAACGTAACTGCCCTGAGGTATGTGATCTACAGGGTGCTATTGACCATAAAACTAATGCAAAAAGAGAATTCAAAGGGACCAGTTAGTTAAGTTAAGACTCTTAACTCTTTAACTGAACAAACAGAAACAAAGTTCTAGTCTCGTCAGATAATGATTCTATATACAAAATTAAATTATTTTTAAAAAAATGTGCTTGAAAATTTTACCCAAGTTTGTCCTAAATTAGATAAGTGGCAAAATGTTATAACAGTACCATTTTAATGTACCTAAATTTCATTTAAAACATTGGATAAAAGCCGATGATCCTAATTATAGTTAAAAATAACATGGTATTGAATTAGCAAGTTACCACTGAAATTTTGAACATTTACTTAGAGAATTTATTAAAATTAATCTTCTCTTAACATAAGTAATAAAATTTGTATTACAAACAGATACTCTAGATTATTTATAATTATTAATTTAGATTTGTAATGAAAGGACTGACTATTTCGTGTTCTTTCTTTCTGTCCGAGTTAAGAAAAAAGAGAGAGACCGATATTGCTGTCTCACTGTAAGGGCTCTATTTAATAATTTTGTTAGTAAATCCTAGCAAAACAACATAAAGCCATAAGGTCCACTAATATCAAATTTAAGTCAACTCCCCTATTAAAACAATAGCACCAATATCAATAAGTAGACAGCTTCAAGATCCAAGATAGTGATCTATAGAAAAACCATTTGCTAATTAATTAACTAGCCTTTATTACGCCTCTACTCAAACAAAAATAATTAGCCACTTTGTAAATGTTAATGTCAGGAAGAGATACAGTGATGCACTGATAAGGGCCGGGCGGGCACAGCTGGTGCGATATGGGACGCGGGCTGGGGCTGACCGTGGTAATCGAGGATGCGCTGCGCGCGGCGCCGGTAGCGCTCCTCCTGCACCTGGCGCTCCGCCGCTGCCGCCTTGCCCTGCACCTCCAGGACGTCCAGGAACGACGACAGCAGAGATTTGCGCTCCGGCGCGGTTGTAACGGTTTCTTGCATTTTGCCTTCAAATTACTACGTTTACGGGTCACAGAAAAAAAAACTCCGTCACTAACAGAGATATGAGTCTAATGTCTAACTATTTTATGTGAAAACCAGTAACAGAAACGAAATAATCTACGAAATAAAATTAAAATTAAAATTCAAAATAGCACAACCTCCTCTTCAACCGCCCAAACTTCAACTGAGGACAGGACATAGACAATTTGGATAAACGTCAAACAAAGTACCATAAACAAATCTATTCATTTTTAATATACCATAGAGAAAACGATAACATACACATTGACATATGTTGGAAATGTTGAATAGGGTGACGTTAATTCTCATTTGTGTTACAATTTTGCCATTAAATACTTGATGTATTGAAAAATCCTGTACAACAAAAAAAATTGCATGGCAATGGATGTCGACGACGACGCTAGCAAATCGTAACATCATGAAATGTCACGGAATAGACTGTTTTCGACGCCGGCCTTTACGGCCGAAAATTTACGTACCACACCCGATTGGTTATAATTTCAAATAACCTACTACTATTGGTCCATAGGTTGTCATTAGCAAGCGTTATAGAAACTAGCATGAGAATTGAAAATTGAAGCATTTCGTTTTCGTTTGTCATTCTGTAGCGGCTGTCAAACAAAAAGTAATTTATCGGAAAGCTAAACTGTACATAATTAATAAAGAAACTTAATTATTAAACATAATGGCACGTGAAAGCAGCGCAGGATTTGATAGGCACATTACTATCTTCTCGCCGGAGGGCAGACTTTATCAAGTCGGTAAGTCTGACACTATTCCAGTTTACAACTTGATTCTTATGGAAATTCCTAAACCTGCCAGAAGTCTGCCTTAGTAGAAAGCTAGAAGTAACTTAGAATACTTTACACTATCGAATGACCAACTTGTGTTCAATTACAAATAAATTTTTACTTCCTCATAGGTTATTTGATTGAGGGAAACAGGCGCGTCTAACTTTCCTCTACTGTGTGTAGACGTTATGTAGATATTTGATTTCTTACTTTTACTTATTTATACTATGTTTTCCGGCTTTAACCTATAGGCTGACACAATTATTTCATGGTGTTACAGAGTATGCGCTGAAGGCGATCAACCAGGGTGGGCTGACGTCGGTGGCGCTGCGCGGCGCGGACGCGGCGGTGGTGGCGGCGCAGCGCAAGGTGCCCGACCGCCTGCTCGACCCCGCCTCCGTCACACACCTCTTCCCTCTCACAGACAATATTGGATGTGTCATGACCGGCATGATTGGTAATTCCGGCTACATTTATCTTACATTCTAACATAATATAAATAAATATAATTATAAATTTAAGTTGTATAAAATATATTTTTCTTAACTCAGAAATTTAAAAGAATGAATCAATTTAAACTCTTAATTTCAGTTTTTTTTTGTTGGTAAATTAGGTTTTTTATAATAAATATTCAAATATTAAAGTAAAATAACAATAATATTATAAACTCCTTTTGACTTTGTCTGTGTGTTCCGCTTTCACAGCTAAACAGCTAAACGAAATCGATGAAATTTGTTATGGAGATAGCACTCAAGAAAAGACAAAGGGTACTTTTTAATGCTACTTCTACACTGATAGAGTCTTGGGCAACAGCTAGTACAGTAATATGTCAACTAAAGATGTGAATGAATGATGAATTAGTTGGTAACATGGTGTGTGTGGTTGCAGCGGACAGCAAGTCGCAGGTGCAGCGCGCACGCTACGAGGCGGCCAACTGGCAGTACAAGTACGGCTGCACGGTGCCTGCGCACGTACTGTGCCGCCGCGTCGCCGACATCTCGCAGCTCTACACACAGAACGCCGAGATGCGCCCGCTTGGCTGCAGTCAGTATCATAGACAATTAGACATGTTTCAATTTATACACCTATCATGTGTAATCAAGCTATTTCTTGGTAGTAAAAGGACAGCTCTACCTTCTGGAACTGATCTACTGTTGCTTTTAGTAATGTATTTATTTATTAACCAACATTTATTATACATAAAAACTTGAAAAATTGAAGAAACTGATGGTGAAAACCGCATCAAAATCCGTTGTGTGGTTTAGCAGATACAGAGACAGACACAGCAAGAGACTTTGTTTTATATTATGTAAAGAAGTAGGTTAGGTAAAATGGTTATCTTCAAATGGCTTAAGGAATTCTTTGCCAGTCAACCAGCAAACCAAACATGGTGGTTAATAATTAGGCTATGTCAAGACCTAAAACTTACTATATCACCATTAGGGTGGCATGTGTTTAACAGTCTTGTTGATGCTATTATGTTAGTAGTTTGGTAAGGAGCTTAGGTAATGTGTTGACGGAGCGGTGCGGTGTGGCAGGCATGATGCTGATCGCGTACGACGCGGAGACGGGCCCGGTGGTGTACAAGACGGACCCGTCGGGCTACTACTGCTCGTACTCGGCGTGCGCGGCGGGCGCCAAGGCCACGGACGCGGGCGCCTACCTCGAGAAGAAGCTCAAGAAGCGCGCCGCGCTGCCCGCCGACGACGCCGTGCAGCTCGCCGTGGCCTGCCTCTCGCACGTGCTCGCCGTCGACTTCAAGCCCAACGAGATCGAGATCGGCCTCGTCACTAAGGACAACCCTAAGTTCCAGTAAGTTACAAAACAACCATTTTAATACGGGCCGTGACAGTTTTAATCTGTTCAATGTCACTGATGGATACCTACATTCGCATTGCCTTTGGCGTGCGAGTGTAGATTTATGTAGTTGAGTGGCGTTCAACAGGTTGATATAAATAAGTTGCCATTTTCAATTAGGTGTTTTTGGTATTTCTAGCTACTGATTCGCCATTCATTTGAAAGCAGTATGATTGACAGGACTTCAGAAAGAAATTATTTATTTGTGTTGACATCAAGACAAAATAGTATATTTTTCTAAATTTAAAATTGCTTTTCAGTCATTAGCATATTGAAATCCCATACACCTTATTAATATTATAAAACTACTAAACTTGAGCATAAGATTTGACTAAATGTATGATAAGTAGGTACCTACTAGAGTTCCGGGCGGGAGATAGATACTGACATATTTTTTGTTTTTTTCCAGTGTGCTTTCGGAAAGCGAAATCGAAAAACACCTGACCGCCATTGCCGAGAAGGACTAGGGAATTGGTTAAAATCAAACATCTGTAATAATATTTTTAATAAAAACTTCTTTCCACATCTCGTTCACACATTTATCCCTAATATCTATATAATGAACTTAAATAATAAATTATAACGTGTAATCGGTGAGCATGCCGTCGGCGCCGGCGGGCACGTCGGCGAACGCCCCGCGCGGCAGCTCGGGCAGGCCGCGCGCGAGCGCGTGCACGTCGCAGCAGAACACCAGCCCCAGCGCGGGGCTCTCGTAGTTGCGGTTGCGCAGCAGCGCGCGCAGCCACGGCGCGCGCGCGCACGCGCTCTCGCAGAACACGCTCGCGCGGATCTCGCTCACCGCCACGAACGGGTCGTTCAGCAGGACCACGCCGAGCGCCCGGCGCGCGCGCGGCGCGTGCACCACCGTCCACAGGTACCGGGGCACCGGGAAGCGGCCCGGCTTGAGGAACAGCTCGACGCGCGCGGCGCCCGCGCGCAGCGACATCGCGCCGCTCGTGCCCGCCCACACGTGCAGCGACGCGGACGCGTTGCGCGCCGCGCGCAGGGCGCCCGCCACGTCCGCGTGCAGGTGATGCAGGTTGCCGCGCGCCGGGCCGCGCCAGACCGCCACGCGGTTGGACGCGAAGTCGGCCGCGCGCATATCCTGGTTGTCGAAGTAGGCCGGCGCGAGCAGCTGCGCGGCCGCGAGCTCCTGGTCGGCGAGCGACACGGCGTCGTGCTTGAGCAGCTCGCGCGCGCGCCGGTTGAGCCGCGCCTCGTCGGAGTAGAGGCGCTCGGCGTCGCGGCGCGTGCGCGCGTCGAACATGTGGTTGAAGTTCCCGAGCAGGCTGCGCGGGCCGGCGCGCTCGGCGTGCGGCGCGAGCGGCGCGGCGCCGGCCCAGACGCGCGCGGCGCGCGGCACGGCGCGGTCGGCGTCGAAGCACAGCGTGGCCAGGTGCCGCGTGCCGCGCGCCTCCAGCGTCGTGTACGCGCGCCCCTGGTGCGGCGGCGCGCAGTGCTCCACCTGCGCGGACACAGTACACCGTAACTACAGACGAACTGGATAACGCAAACTTTGTACATAGTGACAATTAACTCAGTAAATAATTAATATACAGGGTGGAAAAAACGAACACCACATAGAGGGCGATTACCTTAAATGTTGAAAATAGCGAGTTCGACACGAAGGGTACGCTTTTATTTTTGAAAAAAATATAGTACATTGTTGCAGAGGATAGAAAGTACGCGATTTTTGGACGAGTAATATAGAGGGCCGAAACGTAGTTGAGGCCCTCTAGTGTACGAGTCCATAAATTGCACTTTCTACCGAGGCAGACATAGTGCTTTTCACAACTACTAAGAGGAAATAAAATAAAAAATCATATTCAAAAGTCAATAGCGTTACTCAATTGTCGTTGGTTTTTAAAAGGTAGTATAGAAGCTGTATCACCGCCAATTTTACCATAGATAACTTTTTTTTTAATCTGGACCCCTGTTCTCGTGGCACTCGAGATTAATAAACTAACATTCGAGATGAAGAAGTCAACTCCATATAAAATTGTATTTGTTTCGCCATATCTCCCATGTAATTTCATCTCTAGTGGTTCGAGATTAGGGGCCAAGTATGAATTACATTTTAAAAAAAAGCAGTGACATTGTTTTTAGTCTGTGTATCTTTTAGCAAAAATACACCTAATATTTTACGACACAAAATGGTGTGTTCTGATTGGTCGATTTCAATTTTTCATTTTACGGAGCTGACACAAAAATAATTTATTGATTGATTTTCATTGGTTCTTAAAGTTGGTCAACTATGTTCTCGACCAATCAGCAAACACGCCAAGAAAAACATTCTTGGTGTGTCCTTATAAGTGACGTTTTGTGACCCCAAACAAGACCATCTATGGCCATATTTCCGAGCAGTGTTGTGAAAAATCTTTTATTTATGGATTTTTGAAAATTCGTCTCCGGGAATCAAACTGGTTGAATATGACAAAAATAATAGAGAAGGGCTTTTTACGGTATGTTATTTAATTTAAAGGTAATAGACATAAAATATATGATCACTATCAATGTCCCTTTCGATCTGTATCCCCACGACTTATTGTTTTGACATATCAGACCAATTCAATTCCCGGTTAAGAAAGAGTATTTTTTTTCAAAAATCCGATAATGCATTTTTTTTTTAAATGCAAGTAAATCTCCTTCGCGAAGAACGTGCTATTTCCAGACATACAATGTGGAGATGATACCCTCGCGAATAGCTATAGACGACATGAAAGCTGCGGAAGAACAGAAGAAGCTTTTACATTAGGTAGGTAGATATCACGGCTGAGTCGCTGCGCTGTTACTGATACATGGTCCCTGGTCGAACAAGCCTTGCGACTGCTACGCAAACCCGCCTAAATGAAGCTTGTTAACTTAAAATAAAACTTACGTCGTGCAGGACGTCGTCGAATATTTCTTCCTGGCAGCCGAGCTCGAGCAAGTGCCGCAGAGTGTTGTCGTGCGCGACCCGGTAGCGGCCCGCCTCGCAGGTGACGTGCAGCGTGTCCCGCAGCGGGTACGCGAGGAACTTGCCGCCGCGGCACGCCAGCGCCAGCGCCTCGCCGCGCGCCGCCCGCAGCGCGCCCGCCGCCGGGACCTGCGGCGCCACCAGCGGCATGCCGTCCGGCACGCACTCGCGGCACTCCAGCTCAATCACGCACTCCGCTGCAACACCCGACACGCCGCTGATCACCAGGGGCCCGTTTCTCAAAAAGTATTAGTCTAATAATATTAGTGTTTTGTCTCATAAATTGAACTAAAAAATGAGACAAAACACTAATATTATTAGACTTATACTTTATGAGAAACGGGCCCCTGGCGACATTCATAGTGCACAACAATGAGTTGTTGCAACTGTGATGCAGAAACTATTGGCGTAAACATCGTACAGTGTTGCTTGTTGATCTACTACATACATCGTCCGAAACAAATTATCTAAGGATAACTTTTTACAACTTAAATGAGTTGTTTGTTTTAGCTCTAAGTAGGTAAATTTAGGCAAAACTGCCTACCTCTGACCACGATGGCTGAACGGATTCAGATGGAAGGTACACGGTAACCATATCCCCAATCAAAGCCCCAGTTAGATTGTACTTGAACAATATACCTCTACATTAACACTAACTCCAAAATTGACAAATAACTTACTAATTCTACGCGAACGAGTAAATAATATAACTCATTTCATAGAACGTATTTCACAGAATTGTTATTTCATCGACAGGCTTTTCTAGGCGCAGGAGTTTAGGTTTTGTGATAGTCACAAGTCTAACCTAACCTAACCTAACCTACATAATATTTACGTAATATTTAAGATAATTTGAAAACAACACAACTTCAGCAGAAAATAGCTTTCGATGAAGTGAAATTCGGTGAAATGAATTGAGCGTCGGTAAAACAACGGGACACCGGTGCAAATGGTATGGATACTCACGTTCAGTGAAGGACGCCAGCTGCAGAGAAGCCAGCAGCAGCGCAGCGCGCGCCAGCCCGCGAGCGCCCGTGGTCCCCATCCCGTCAGCGGCAGTCAGCGCAGCCGACTGAGGCCGCGCCGCGCCGGAGCCGCGCGACCCCGATAACCCGCGCGGCACCGATCAACAACCATTGTCGCGCACCCGATTAGTTCACTGGATCATAATGTTCATTACAAAACAAACATATTCCAATAGTCTGTCCATCCATGAACTTCAAAGAAATAAGGTTCATTTTACGTCTTTCGTTTTTTCCTGTTTTGATTCCCGTGTTGATGACACGCTTTGCTTTACTGTAAATTAGTTTTTAATTAACTAATGTATTTTTAATGATATCATTGTTGATATTTTTTTGAGGCTGATGTTTTTGTAAAGAAACACTTTGAAATATTTAAACGGGCTGAGAACTTATATCCTAGAAACACTAGACATCCAAACGGACTAGTGCTAGATACAGTTCCCAGTAGTGCTCCATTTATGAAAAATACTCCCGCATGTCTGTAAAGATTTAAAAGTTCAACACTATTTCTGAAGATTTGAAATCCCTTCCATTAAAACAGTTTAAATCAAAGTTGCATCTTTGGCTTAAACTTAACATGTTTTATTCCACAAATGACCTATTTCATTTATAAAATATCCTCTAAAAATAAGAATAATTAGCCTTATTTTAGCCGTGTAATACGTATCATCGTTCTTATTTTAATAATGTTATCTGGCAAGATATGTATGTCGTCGTAAAGGAATAAAAAACCACACCACCCAATTTTACCACACTTTGAAGAAAATAAATTAATTTGATGTTTATTTTTAATATGAATTTGTTGATATGTATTGGAAGAAATCAGGTTTAGACAAAATAATACAACCAATTTCGATAGGTAGGTTTAATATGAACATAATATACAATGCCGATGTTTATTTATAAAAGCAGGTAAAAACCGACGACACATACAACGCACAATACAAAATAATTACATTTCCCGAGGCGTCCACAAAATACCCCCTAAATATTGCGACGGCAGTACATTGAACACCTCGACCAGCGTTGCCAGGCCTCCCTGACCCTGCTTCCGCGGCGCTGATCTAGGCTGCGTCGCGGGCGCAGGTCCTTATTGCTTCGTAGATATGTTACGTTGCTATATTTGTACAGGCTCAAGCGCCGATGCAAACAAAATTAAGTAACCCAAGCGCCCCTCCTAACTTGAGAACAAGCGTAGCGGAACTAAACTGGCCTAAACCCTAAAATAATTAAGTAACACTTGCATCAGGATGAGTGTAAAGGGGGGTCTCCACGGAGAGCATTCGCGAGTAACGGGCATTCGTCATCGAATCGTCGACGATAAGGACATTTACGTGTCAAAATGAGCGGCTGGCTCGCGGTCCTACTGCTTTTGTCCCACTACTATTCGCTTTCGTCAAAAATATTTTTTGATTTCGCAAAAATAGGTTAGGTTAGTTAAGTATATTGAGATGCCCGAAGGGCAAACCGCCCAGAAAAAGGTGCCCTACTTTAGACAGGGCTCCGTCGAATAGCAGTCGGACGAAAAGAAGTGGGTCCGCGAGTCTGGTGGGGCAAATTGATGCAACAATTAGCAAACAAATGCTTCGACGAACAACAAAAAACGAGCACTAGTTACTCGTCCACGAACTACACTCTTAGTGGGGACCCACCTTTTGATCTATCGGCGTGTATTGCAGACCTAGTACTACTAATCATTATTCATTTTCACTTAAAACCAGTATCGTTTAATAATTACAATCACCCGTGTCTATGGAAAAACGGAAGCCATTTCTATCACTTTGTCATTTATCTACAGTTGCGATGAGCGCACATGTTTATTATTTCGACTAGTTTCTAATCGTAAAACTTGTTTAGACTGCAGCGTGCGTCGGTGCTTGTTGACGGCGGCCGCCCTTGATCCGCGGCCACCGGACAACTGCGTATTACTTTTAAACACATTTATTGCACAACACTTAAAACACATTTAGGGCCGGTTCGACCAAACTGGAATAAGACAATCCGAGATTAGTCCATACAAATTCGGCGTTTAATCTAGGTATAAAACCTTATTCCAGTTTGGTCGAATCCGCCTTTTACTCGTATTAAAATATAAAATAATCTTTGATTAAAACCATTGAATCCCCAGAGAAGTACTAAGAACAACAACAAGTGCGTTGGCGACATTTGCTTCAAGTTCTCTCCACCTTCCAGTTGCATGACATTCCTAATCATACACAACAATAATAATGCAGTAAAAATCTAAGAGATATAAGTGAGAGTACAGAATAATTGTAACGTAAGTATATAGCGTTAGGTATCCTTACAATAGCGATCGTTGCCCTTAGCCGAGGAGCCATCCTCAATAAAGACGTCAAGTATATACAAAAGGTGGTTCTGCACGATTTCAAAGATAGCCGATACTAAAAAACTTAACCTAAAACACAGACATGTCAGACCTTCGACAATATCTCCAAAAACTTGGGAATATACTTTATTATTTCATGTCCTGGGGCCCGTTTCTCAAAAAGTATTTGTCTAATAATATTAGTGTTTTGTCTCATTTTTTAGATTTATTTACGAGACAAAACACTAATATTATTAGACTAATACGCTTTGAGAAATGGGCCCCTGGAGTTCAGAACGCCCCAGGACGTCAGCAGACACAAACATGAGGCGCACAATAACTCGCTAACAGTCGTCTATTATAAAATAATCCGCGACGGGTCTTACCGATTTGGCCCGTCAATAGGTTAACTGTATTTAGAATCTTTTTTGTATTTATTTGAAAACGGGCTGGTGTTTACTTTATGTAATAATTCTATAATCTACTACACAACGAAAGTAAGTTGGGTAGGTAAGTATATTGTCAAAAGTCGAAATGCGTGGTCCATACTGCCTCATCGTTTCATTTTATAAATACAATTTTAACAACGCCATTCGTTGCTAATATGAAACACTGTGAAGCGAGACTCGTCTTTACTTCAGAGCTTTTTTTTTTTGCCTATGCACCGAAACTAATTTATTTTGCGACTAGACGAATGACTTCACTGTACCGCGAGCTTCTAACGTAACGCAAAGCGACCTTACGTATTACCTAAGTAGTAAGTTAAATATAAATATTATCGAAAGCTACGCCTCGACGCCCGGAGGCTCGGTGACAAATTTAAGTTAACTATGGACCGTTCAATCAATATGTATATTAACTTACGGATGCGAGCGACTTCGGGTCGGGAGCTCGGTTGGAGCCGGAGGTGGAGCTGTCGGCGAAAACCCGCAACATTTACACCCTATAATAATAATAAAAATGCCACAATATAAAAAGCGCCGTCCACCGGCAGCTACCGCCTGCCACAACAGTACAAACACTAGTAAAGATTATTTTACGGTAGATACCGGGGCCACTCTGTCGCTCGTCATCCGTAACGGTCTTCCTGCGCGAATTTCTACATATATAAAAATCTAAGAATCTCGTTTCAGTTGCGGTTTCGGCGACAGGCGAGGGAACTTCGAGGGGTGAATCGCGTCCCGCTCTTCGGGCGAACGGAATACCATCTTACTTACTACAGTAAACCTGACCGCCACAGTCGACAGCGTTCTTACGAGCGTCCGATGCCGGGTCGTTATTCTCTTACGCGGCAAAGAGGAGCGAGCTCGAGCGTCCAGGCGAGCCTGCCCGGGAGCGCGCTACCGCGAGGCGACCCGATTCTGCGACCGAGTCGGCTAAGGTCGGAGACGCGGATCTCCGAGCGATGTTGCGGGCGTAAGAGAATAACCGGAGAAGCTGGCATCACGTCGTCAGCGCGCCGCCCGCGGCCCTAGGAGCAGCAGGCGCGCGCGGGCGGCGCGCGCGAGGGCCGGCGCTCGACGGCGATGCGCGCGGCGTCGGGGTCGGCGGCGCGCCCGGCCGTCTTGTCGAGGATGGCCTCGGCCAGCTCGCTGAACGCGCGCTCGATGTTGATGTTGGCCTTCGCCGACGTCTCCATGAACCGGATGCTGTGCTCGCGCGCTATCTGCCGGACCGATAACGACCGAATCATTCCAACTCAACCACATTTTTATCGTCGCAAGGGACAGTATGTACCGGCTTATGCTTAAGCGACGAAATCGATATAATGACTGAATTATCCAGATGATATACGTAAAAAAACTTAGTAAAGCCCCTTTTTGCATATAGGTTACCTTTACGTATCTATGAACGCTAATTTTATTACAATCCCCAAAAGCAGCGAAAGACCTATCTAGGAAATAGTAAAAATAATACCTAGTTAAAACTTCACCGGTCGCACTCAATTCTATCTGTTCTCAAGTAGTAACACGAAGCTAATTAAATAGCTAAGAAGTATTCCGCCGACGTAGAACACCTAATTATCAGCAGTACACCGGCCAACTCTCCGTGTCGGCGCGTGGACGAAGCAACTCGTAAATAAACGAGAAAGCGCCACTTCGCGCTATTCTCGTCATTGTCGCATCCCGGCGATCTTTACATGAACCGTAACGTTTGATCATTACTACTAGGTCAAACTAAGACTTATCAAAAATTATATGATTCGAAATCAAATAGGTAAAAGTACGGAAGAGGACGTGCGTTTTGAAGCAATTTCATTTCGCTATTGCCTAAGCTTACAATTCTTACGAAATATCTCACTATTTAAGTGGGTGTTGCGAGTGAACAATGACTGATATGCAGAATAAATTCACTGCATGTTGCCAGTAAACAATGACTGAAAGATACGCAGAATAATTTACCTACAATTAATTGAGACCGAGACGAGAGAGACGAGATTAATCGAAGCTGACCTAAATATATTCGCCGTAATCAGTCAAACGGTTATTGCCAGAATAATTAATCATGGCATTGGCAGTAAAGTTGGTCATAAGCTGGGCACGAATAGGAACGGCATTGTAGCGATTTCATCAGACGAGCCGTGATAAAGTGGACGAGGCAGTGAGCGTGATATAACAAATCATTATTGCCCATTAAGGACGAGGACTTAGCATTCTTCTCGAATGTGGGCGCGGTGAGGTAACACTTTACTATTAACGATGCAGTCATAGGCTTGAAATAAGGGCATTGTTATTTATTCGAAAAACTGTTCAGTTATCAACAGAGAGTCAAATTCAGCATAAGCTACTATAAGTTAAAACATATTTCTGTAGTAATTAGTAATTACTACAGATATATGTTTTAACGGATTTATAACATTCGGGAAATGAAATATACGCATACAAAGTCAAGGTTAATTTTTAGTCTGTAGTCTGTAAGTATTACATCTAAATTAAATAACAATAAAATGCGCACGAGAGCTTTAGGGGATGGATATTAAAAGGAGATGAATTAAAGCAATGCTGAGCAGCTCGCGGTGCCGCGGTGATTCAACCGGGTGCACCCGGGGGACAAGACAAGAGGCCGCTTGTGCGCGCGTTAATTGCTCCGCGCTTGCGCAACGGTTTAGCACGTACCTACTCGTACATCACGCGCGTGATTGCCGAATACCGAGCTGATTCAGCGCCAACTTGATAGGTACGGGTTCGAGTTTGTATGCATAGAAAACAAGGATCGCTGTGGGGAACGTGTTAACCGAACGAAATTATACATTGACCATGAATGAATATTATTAGAGTTGTACCTATTTGATAATCATGAATATGATCACGGAATATACTTATCGTTAGGTATGACTAGCTAGTTATAGGGATGACATATGTAGCTACTTACTAATAAAATATTTCTTAGTATATTTCACGGTTTTGTCTATGTGTCATTTCTCGAGAATTCGTTTATGTTTATTTTTTCTGAGCTTTGGCTACCAGGGCCACTAGCTTAAACAGAAGTATACGTTTTTAAGTGGGCGCACAGAGCCAATTATTAAAGACTATAATGCACAGGTTACACGGTGCAATAATGTCACAGGAGGCAAGGGCGTAGCTAGGATTTTGTTAAGGGAGGGCAGGCGTACACAAACAATACGTAGGCTACCTGTGTAATATTACTTTACGGTTTGTGAGCATTCCTGCATCTTCTAGGGGGGGGACAGCTGATAATGAAATAATTGTCATTTTATTGCACCTACACCTACTTTTTGATTTCTTTTTCACCTTAAGGTTGACTGGTAGAGAATGCTTGTAGCATTAAATTCGCCTCTTGTACACTATTTTGATTTTGTGCGATAAAGTATTAAAATAAATAAATAAATAATAAAGAGATCTGTTCATACTAACCGCCTCCCCGCGCTCTTTGCTGACGACGCGCTTGTCCTCCATGTCGCACTTGTTGCCCAGGATCATCTTCTCCACGTCCTCATTGGCATGCTGCAACCAACCAACAAACACAAACATTAAACCAATCACAAATATTCACAACGCTTAAACCAATGGTTGACAACATTTTCTCAGGTTTCTACCTGATTTTATAACTCAAATGATAAATTAAAAACGTGAAATATCCTTAAAATTGGGTTTGAGACCTCCACTACATTTCTTCAGACTTGATAACCAATGGTCCGAATAGGTAGTGCCTTTTAATTGTGCGCGAGTGAGACGGGAATATGTTATTGAATTGCATAAAATAACATTCAGGTAAATAGGCAAGACCTACTCCGAGCACTGTTGATAATGGAACTCTGATTTGATCTAATCTGTTTACATTAAAACTAACCAAAAACTACCATAGCAATGCAATAATTTAAATAACAAACACAACTATAAACACAACACTTATCTTTTTTGTATTAGGGAGTAAAAAGCATATAAATAAACCCCAAATCCCATCTATCCTCTAGCTAGCGGGCCTTGAGGCCAGCCCTGCTGGTTCAGTGGTTTTTTTAACACAGCTTAGCCACCACAAGAGATAACAATACATAGGTATTTCCTTTTGCATAGTATGCAAGCAAATAAGAGGAAAATTACAAAAATACATGTATGTAACATTAACCTTTTGGTACCCGGTGGCTCCACCGAGAGCCAGTGACAAAAAGTACTTGAATTCTATCTTAAGACACTAATGATTGTTTTGTTTTTTTCGCTATATATATCGTGTTTCGAAAGGTTAAATCACACCTGTTTTCCAGAAGGGTAGGCAGAAACCACTTCCTTCCACCTACCACAATCAATTCCTGACACATCTCTCTCGCTTCCTCTACATTCATACATCGAGTCATTACAAAAATATTATTGATTTATAGAAAAGCATATTCTTAGACTACTGATGAGTCTAAATGTCAGTGTATGTATCAAGGAAAACAGGGCTGCTTGCAAAAATCAAAGTTGAAGAAGGAACTATTTTGACTAAACTGATTTGTTTAATAGGGTTTATTTATAAAAAAGTGTAGGCAAAACCTTTTATCTTGTTTTGTTACGTAAATGTTGGATATTATCACAAATAGTCACATAGGACATTCATATCAGAATGCAGCTTGTATAATTTAAGTTATGACATCAAAATTACTCACCAAACTAAAATAATCTTAGCCATATCTACTGAACTGTAAACTCAGTGCCTAGTGCAATTCATTGTTCATTGTTAGTTTTGATTTTTTTATTTTGATTTCATTTATAATTCCATTTTTATCCTTAATTTTCAAGTTGTAACTTATTATTGGAATTTTAATTATGCCTCACTTTACGGTTTTTGATTTATTTATTTCTATAATGCACCCAGTCTTAGTGTTGAATAACAGAACAAATCATTTTGGAACTATCCATCTACTGATGTCAACAGTCATCCTAGCCATATTAAGTTGCAAAGTGCCAAGCCTTAGGCCTTTGGCACTGTATATTGGGTGTTATTGTCATAATTTCCAAGCACTTGCACTCACCTCGTCTATGTTTCTGAGCCACTTGACGATGTCGTCGAAGGTCTTCTCGTTGGTGATGTCGTAGACGAGCATGATGCCCATGGCGCCGCGGTAGTACGACGTGGTGATGGTGTGGAAGCGCTCCTGCCCCGCCGTGTCCCAGATCTGCAGCTTGATCTTCTTGCCGCGCAGCTCCACCGTCTTTATCTTGAAGTCGATACCTGCAGGTCGACACACAAATAAGATAGACACCGCCTATTCGTAACGTTTTCATATACAAAAGAGTGCCAGTCTCTAGAAAATTCAAACACTTTTAGAACATGCACGGTCAGCATCATGTAATGGAAATGTACACAGCACTTGGATATTTTTAGTAGATACAAAAATGGTTCATACCAATTGTGGAAATAAAAGTAGTTGTGAAATGGTTATCTGAAAATCTGAATAAAATGCACGTTTTGCCCACGCCGGAGTCACCGATGAGGAGCAGTTTGAACAGTAAGTCGTAAGTTTTCTTGGCCATTATGATATTTTACGCTTATTTGTAAGAAAAATTAGCTAAATCCAAAAATCATCCGATCCGAACGGAAATGTGACAGCTCACTGAATGTGTTGCCAGAGTCCTGGAATAGTGATGTCATTGAACTTGAAAATCGGTCTAGCCATAGACAATTTGATAAATTTCCACTGCAGTGTTTTTTAACTGCGTAATGTAACTACAAACACTACCTAATCTGTGCGCAGTTTTTTTGTTCTGGCCATGGTTCTGGCTGCCTTACTTTAGCGTCTGCGTCGTCTGTTTCTTTCCAATAATCAATAAACGCGATTCCCAAGAGATCAGTATTCTGGTTTCTGAATGAGATGTTTCCCATGAGTCTAACATGTAATATGTAATTGAAGCTGCAAGTGTCGTTGTCGCCGCTACTTAGTGACATAAAACATCACAATGCATCGTCGTGGCGGGAAACGTATCCGAATGGATGATCCTCCTCCGGAGTATGTGAATCCCATGACACCGGCCACTCCCATGACGGACTACGGGGGGCAGTCGGTTCACGAGCCGGAGACGCCCAATGTCAACTACTCGGGGTTTAACGTGGGCACCGTGGCGAACTCCACAGCGGTCGAGCCGCCCAGAGAGGAGGAGGATTCTCATCACGAGGAAGACGACTTGAGGTCTCCGTCACCTGCGCCTACTAAGCGCGTAACCAGGAGCCGCGGTCGCGGGGGAGATGGCGGCTACGTGGGCCGGCTGGCCGAGTCCCCGCCGCCGCCGCCGCTGCGCCCGCGGCGGGGCCGGGGCGGCCGGGGCCGCGGGCGCGGCCGGGGCGCGCCGCCGCCGCCTGCTTATTCACCTCCTCCCATGTTGTTGCCCGGGGATGATGAGAATAGTCTTTATAACATACTTCGATTTAACAAGACAGCAATTAATGTAAGTTTCAACATTTAGGTAGCTCTAACCAGTTTTGAATCAACTTCCACCATGTAATACATACAATACCAGTAAATTACAATACTACTCATGCTAATACAATCAGTATTATACACCACAAAAACAAAATGTGGAAGAGTAAAAAGGATGTGTAGGTGTGGTAGAGCCCGTGTTGTCTTATGGCTAATAGCAATCCCTTCAGGAATAAAAGAAATACACATCATATGTCTTCTGTCTTAAGAATATATAAATTATTTAACAGGATTGTCATTGTTATTGCAGCAAGTGGTGGACATGTGGATTGAGCAATACAAGACCAACCGCGAGCATGCGCTGGTGCAGTTGATGCAGTTCTTTATCAACTCGTCAGGCTGCCGCGGCAAGGTGTCTACAGACATGGCCCAGATGGACCACACACTCATCATCAAAAAGATGACGCAGGAGTTTGATGAGGTGATTATCATAAATTCCAATAAAATATGATATTCATAGTGTACTACATGGCAGAGACAGTCTATTGGTGAAACATATAGTGAATAAAAACCAAATAGTATGCTTAAGTTGACACTAACATACAAAAAGTTACAAAATGTCTTTGTGTTTAGTTTCATGTGTGAATCTTATCCAAGATTTATACTAATATTTTTATATTTGTTTAGGAAAGTGGAGAATACCCTTTGATAATGTCAGGGCAAACCTGGAAGAAGTTCCGTGCCAATTTCTGTGAGTTCATCCAGACCCTAGTGAAGATGTGTCAGTACTCCATCATCTACGACCAGTACCTCATGGACAACATCATATCCCTGCTGACCGGGCTGTCAGACTCCCAAGTGAGAGCATTCCGACACACTGCTACATTAGCAGGTGAGTTTCTCACACTACTATTTATTACCAGATAGGTATTTGTACCATTTAGATGGTCGGACGTCATCAAGAAAGCAGTAGGCAGGGCTCAGCTTATTTTCCAGGAGCCCAATATACTGATCCATTGGTATGGAAATTAAATAGTGAAATGTTTTTAGAATATAAAAGTGCAAAATTAAAGTCTATTGTGTAGATCGGCCTTGTAGACTCTTTTGCAGGTCTAAGTCTACTAGTGCTTCCTTAGAGGAGAACACTAAAATTTGCAATAGGACAAGTAGTGGACAATGTCAATATTGATAAGTAATTAAGAAAAATGTACATGTAGGTACAGGTCGCCTGGTCAAACTTAACTAAATAAACATGATAAATAAAATAAAGCCACTAACTCAGTAACTAAAACGAAACACACAAGTACTGGCCAAATGTCTATCACCACTTATTCAGCTTAGGATAGGGGGTGGGAGCATTGCGTATAGTCTGCTTGACATTATGATTGATACAAATCCAGTGATGAAGCTGATGACGGCGCTGGTGGACGTGGCGCTGCTGACGAGCGTGAACTGCGACAACTGCACGCGCCAGTACGAGGCGGAGCGGCTCAAGGCGCGGGACAAGCGCGCCTCCGAGCGGCTCGAGGTGCTCGTGGCCAAGCGCCAGGAGCTGGAGGAGAACATGGAGGAGATCAAGAACATGCTCTCCTACATGTTCAAGTCTGTCTTCGTGCACCGCTACAGGTAGGTATCACAACAATACAGTATGACCTACATATAACATGCCCACAACTGCCTACTCATCTCATCTTTGTTATTTTCAAAATCTTTAACTGTGTACTTTTAATATTATAACTACAAGTATTTGATATTTTATCTAAAAAGCAGGTTAGTCCTCTAAGCGCAAGTTTTTTATCTATATTATATCTGTAACATTGGGACTGCTTTAATAGTTAAATGATTTGAAATTTACTTATACAATTAGTAATTATTTTGTCTTGTCTGTTTTGTATGAATTAATTAAAACTCAACTCAATCATCTTGCGTTTCTTTTACCTTGCTAGAACTCCGTTAGAGATTGTGACATGATTGGTTTTTGTGAGAAACTGTATTTGATTTGCAGAGATACGCTGCCAGATATTAGAGCCATCACAATGGCTGAGATAGGCATCTGGATGGAGAAGTTCCCAGCACACTTCCTCGACGATCTCTATCTCAAGTATATTGGGTGGACTTTGCATGACAAGGTATGTTCAATATGTTGTATCTTTTTTTATATTAGCAATATATCAACCCTTTTGATTCTGCAAGTCACTGTCAGCCTATTTAGCGCGTGGATTCCCGTTTTCCTGTCTTGTTTTGCCATTGGGTTGAAATTTTACCTGAAATGAGGTAAGTTTGTAGTGATGCATTGAAGAAATTTATTTCAACTGGGTAAGTGTTTCGAGATTCCAGTGACTGAAGGTTGGCTTGTCCCCAGGTGGGCGAGGTGCGGCTGCGCTGCCTGCAGGCGCTGCAGCCGCTGTATGAGTGCGAGGAGCTGAAAGGCAAGCTGGAGCTGTTCACATCCAAGTTCAAGGACCGCATCGTGTCCATGTCGCTCGACAAGGAGACCGACGTGGCCGTGCACGCCGTGCGGCTCGTCATCGCCATACTCAAGTGAGCACTCACTAGCAACACGGTTTATATTAGGTAACCATTTAAACCTAGGGGCAACATTCCCAAAAATGTTACAAATTGATTGTGCGTTTTCTGCAGAAATTATTTGAAATTCAGTTTTCATTTGTTTGAATCCTACCGACTGCGCCAATTATATTTATCTGGAAATCCAATCAAAAGCAATCTAGCTTCTCTAGTATTTTTAAAACAAGTGTCGTCTCGCGGCCCAGTTCGAGCCAGCCATCAGAGCAGAAAGTCTTTTTCATTTATACGATGTTCGAACATCAGGTTCCTGCCGTGTTCTATCTTCACATCTGTACTGCGGCCCAACACTATGGCTAATAGGCGTTACTGTGCGGCTCTAGACTGACTGTCGTCGAGTTGATGGTTAATTGTCGGTATGTCCTCAGGATGCACCCGGACGTGCTGACGGACAAGGACTGCGAGAACGTGTACGAGCTGGTGTACTCGTCGTGCCGCGCGGTGGCGGCCGCGGCGGGCGAGTTCCTGAACGTGCGGCTGTTCCGCGCCGACGCGCCGCCCGCCGAGCCGCCGCGCTCGCGCCGCGGCAAGCTGCGCCTGCCCAACACGCCGCTCATCCGCGACCTCGTGCAGTTCTTCATCGAGTCCGAGGTCAGCCCGCATACCTGACTAATTCTTGAGTAGTTCCTGAACGTGCGGCTGTTCCGCGCCGACGCTTGATTACAATTTTGGTATTCATTAAACATCATTTAATGCTGACACTAAGTAGATTTCTACCTGCAATGTACTAAGCTATTCTGTTCTAGTCGGCTGAGCAATTCTTGCGTGTCACAGAAATGTGTTATTTACAGTTGCACGAGCACGGCGCGTACCTGGTGGACTCGCTGATCGAGTCCAACCCCATGATGAAGGACTGGGAGTGCATGACGGACCTGCTGCTGGAGGAGCCGGGCGCCGGCGAGGAGGCGCTCGACAACCGCCAGGAGTCCTCGCTCATCGAGCTCATGGTACGTGTTTTAGAGCTGTGAAATGGATGTATATGAGACAGGGCTCCATCACTCGCATACATGTTATATATTTTGTAAGTGGGACTTCGAAACGACTACCTATCAAGGCAATAAAGTTCAATTACGATTGTTGGTTAATGACATTTTCAGTTTATGCAGATAGGAAAATATACCTTATTCTTATTGAAATAAAATAAAATTGCTTTGAGTATGTAATGTACATCCTATTGCACGAGGAGGTTAAAGCGGCAGTTGTTTATTGTACTTTTGGCAGTTGTATAAATAAATGAGCGGTTCATTTACTGAATTGCGTGTGGGCAGTTAACAAGACACGATGGGTAAGTCAGTAATCTCATTATAATTGGGTAAACACCCTGTCACTCTTCCCTACACTTGTAATTTGAAAATTAAATTAGTGGTGTTTTATCTGTTGGCGAACCAAATAAATAAATAAATGAATAAAAATAGTAGTTCTAAAAATAATAAGGTCCTAAAATGTATCCCTAGAATGCATGGACTAATACCGAGTCTAAGGCTATAAATTTTCCCACAGTACTTTATTTTGAAAACATTGTATTACTACAATGTTGCTATGGTTGGTACAGCCCCACTGCTGTTTGTACATGAGTATCTTGCTTGTTGTATAAGGAGAGTTTAGAGTTTCTCCCCAGAAGG